>LBNR01000080.1:0-34258 GCA_001262555.1 Fusarium nygamai | reverse complement strand
AAATAAGGATACCAAGCCATACATAGGCTGTAGCGGTAGAGATGCCTTCCCAATCATGCAATCGCGAGTAGTCAGAAAGGGGGGTATTCCAGCTATCTTTGACGCCATTATCAGCGCAAAAAAAAGCCCAGTCTTCAGTATATCTGACCCACGACTGTACAAGGGAAATAGGTACGAAAAGCTGGAATAATTCAAGTGGTTGCTGGGGTAGAGGGTTGATCTGAAAATCACGATATTCTAGGTTGAAAGGTTGAAAATCATCACCGCAGCCCTCTTCGGGCGGAAAATCAGGTGTGCCGGTGGGGTCATTAGCAGCTATCACAAAAGGCGGGCTATCAAAGCTGTGATCATCTAGTATATGTATCTCTTGGGAGCTCATTGTTTTAATTGAGACTCGTTAGGGTCAATTTGTATGAGGATTTTGATGATTTTGGTGGTGTTGAATAAAGAAGCTGTCTGACGAGAACTTTACGTACCCCTCAGGTACTCTCGAAATAAGTGGGGCAAAGCGGGGCGAGTGACCTTTGGATGCCTTATGCCGGTCAAAGAGATACTTGATGCGTTTCTCAAACAATCGAGCCTCCCCAACGTGCACAGTATTCCTGATCCATACAGTCGATTTGTGTCGAATGAAGAATAAGTTGGGGTTAAGATGGTCTTGCCCATATTTGGAAGAACATCGATGCGTGCACGGGCCAGATTCTGTATAATTCGGCACATTACAACAAGGGCGGTCAATAGGCGGACGGGTACCCGTCCTTCTAAAATTGGACGGGTCCCGTCCCAATTGCCATATCTGGTATAGCTCACTCCGCTATCGGTCTCTTTCGCGCCGTTTCGAATGTCGCGTTTTATTGCACTCGTTGCTAATCATGTCGAGACTATGGGCTTACGACGACTGCTTGGCTATGAACGTCAACCAATCTCAAAGTCCAACACCGTTTCCTGACGATTGTCTCCCTCCCGAAGGCGAGTATGAGTCACGGGAGGCGTTATTCGAGGCAATCAACGCCTGGGCGGCGACCAGGGGCTACGCGTTCATAACTGGAAGGTCAACTAAGGAGAAAACCGGTAGGAGGACAATTACGTACATGTGTGATCGTCGCCGTAACCATCCGATCGTTTCGAGAGAACGTCAACGCAAGACGACAACTCGAACAACAGGCTGCGAGTTCTCTGTACTGGCGAAAGAGAATAAAGATAGAAGTACCTGGACTCTGCGGCACCGTTCTGACAGCCGATTCTCACTACATAACCATGAACCAAGCCAAGATACCACTGCCCACCCAGTACTTCGAACAATGTCCAAGGAGCACCTATCTCAGCTGATTGGCCTTGCCAACGCTGGGATAGCCCCTAAAGAAATTAGAACGTTCATGCGTCAGAACACCGACACGATAGCGACACAGCAGGACATATACAATCGTATTGCAGATGCTAGACGAGAAGTCTGTCAAGGACAAAGCAGCATAAACGCGCTTGCTGATCAGCTGTTTAGAGAAGGATTTTGGAGTCAATTCCAAACCGGTCCAGACGGCCGAGTCAAAGCTGTTCTGTTTGCGCACCCCGATTCAGTGGCATATCTACAGGCATATCCGGATGTCTTAATCTTAGACTATACCTATAAAACCAACAAATACGGCATGCCACTTTTGGACTTAATCGGTGTCGACTCTTGTCAACGTTCGTTCTGTGTCGCGTTTGCTTTCCTGAGTGGGGAGTGTGAAGAAGACTATTTTTGGGCGTTAGATCGATTCCAGTCGCTGTGCGAAAACCGCAGGATAAGGCATCCCTTAGCCATCTTGACTGATCGCTGCCTAGCATGTATGAATGCTGTCGATACTTGCTTCCCATTATCAAGGCCGCTGCTATGTCTTTGGCATGCTAATAAGACAGTCCTTCGCTACTGCCAGCCGAGATTTACGCGCCAGACTCAAGGGGAAAACCCGGGAATCGAGGCTTGGAATGAGTTTTACGGCCACTGGCATTCGATCATCAAGTCACCAAATGAACAAACTTTCCACGAACGTATGTCCGAGTTTGAGAAGAAATACATCGCGGATTATATCGAAGAAGTCAAATATATCAAGACAAACTGGCTTGATCAATACAAAGAGAAGCTGGTGAAGGCGTGGGTCAATCAACATCCCCACTTTGACAACGTCGTTACTTCAAGGGTGGAAGGCATACACTGGCTGCTTAAGAGCCACCTCAAAGTATCTACATTGGACTTGTTCGAAGCTTGGCGATCGATCAAGCATGCACTACTCAATCAACTGGCGGAGTTGAAGTCGAACCAAGCCAAGCAGAAGATCAGGACACCTATCGAACTCTCCAGTATTCTCTATGGTGCAGTACGTGGTTGGGTGTCTCATGAAGCTTTGCGAAAGGTTGAGCAGCAACGAAAGCTTCTATTTCATCAAGGCTCTACTCCTTTGTCGGCCTGTACTGGTTCCTTCTCACGATCACAAGGGCTGCCCTGCGCTCACAAGCTGGAGGGTATATTAGCTCAAGGCCAGACTCTGCAACTCGAAGATTTTCATCTGCATTGGCACTTAACTCGGGAAGATAATTGAAGGCCCCTCTTAGAACCCCGCCAGCGAGTCGATCCAGTGACTACGAATTCGTCTTTGCCGTTATCTAGTGTGAGAAGAGAACTTGGCGGCTTCGAAGTCATTGAGAAGGCGAGGCCAATACGAAACCCTCCTTTATGCAGCAAATGTCATATACTAGGTCACGCAAGGAACTCAAAGGAGTGTCCACTACGATACTCGGAACTAAGAGCATTGCCAGTTATATCTTCAGACCAGCCGCAGGTGTGTTCGAAAACCTTTGAGTGGATACCCTTTACGACCCCTGAGGAACCAAGGCCACCAGTGATGAAAACGCTCGGCGAAATACAGTGGCAACCAATCACAACTTTGGAAACTTTCGAATTTGAGAATGAATCAACTTGTCAAGATCTGCCATCCCAGTTGACCATCGAAACAGAGCGGGTGGACCGACACATAACGACTCCAGAACCTCGACACCCATCACCTACGCCATCGACGTGTAGACCGCAGGTATCACCACAGTTAAATTCGAGAGATCTAGCTTCAAACCCAACTACACATCTGAGGCATGACGATCCACGAGCTATCCATCAGAGATACGTCAAGTCTAGAGAGGATTGGTATAAGGCTCAACCCCCAGGAGCCTGGCTTGGTAATCGACAGTATCGAAAAGCAACGGGCTTACCTTTGGGGTACCCAAAAGCAAGCTACAGCTGGTGTCTTGATTATAAGCAGATGGGGAGGTGCTGCAAAACCTCGACGGGTCCGAGAGAATAGACTAAAGAAGAGATGATGGCTTACTTAGACTGGGATAAAGCAGAAGCTGATCGAATTGAAGCACAAGTAGCTGAGGAGACCGAGAACGGACGACTGTTTACAAGCAGAAGAGGTATGGGCGAGCTGTGGAAGATAGCTCAGCGGGATATCGATGAACAAGAAGCCTTGTATGCTGTCACGGAACAGGAGGAGAGTTGTATTGTAGTTCAGTCCTAACTTTAGTAGAGTTTATAATGAGCTTATAGCTCGGATAAATCAAGACTATACAAGTTAAAGTCAGCGATTTGCTTTGAGTAAAATTAGCGGTTCATGGACTTCAAGTAAAACCACTCGAAATAGTTCCAATCCGATAGCGGAGTGAGCTATACCAGATATGGTAACTCGGACGGGACCCGTCCGCCTATTAGCCGCCTACAACAAGCCCTTGTTACAGTAGTAGGGAATTATGGGGAAAGTGGCAAGATGTAAAGACTCGTGAGGTTGAGGTTGTAAGGGATAAAATGAGGGGAAAACAATGTAACGAGATACAACATTGTGAGCCGTATGAGGCGTATCCTCCCGGGCGGAATAAATTCATTCATTCATTCGTAGGGAATTATGCCTGCCTCTCCGCTCTAACAGAACTTCATCACTAGTACACGACCTGAACGGCAGCCGATAGCGACCGTTGATCCCACCCTAGCCATTGCCATCATTCGATAGTCAGGAGGTAGCCAAAGCATCCCCTTTCCATCTTTTACAATCCATACACTGTCGGTACTTATACCCCAGTCAGAGTTGCGAAAACCCCGTAACATTGCGTCAGTCGACTGATTATCAATGGCAAGCGGTAGAGCCGGGAGATCCAGGTTCGGAAGTCTAATGTCGGTAGAGAGGAGAGAGTTTGTCATCGGATCAAATGAAAGGTGAGTAACCACCAGGTCAATCTCGAGCGTCTGCAGGCACGCGCCCGTTGCTGCATCCCAGACCTTGACTGTCTTATCATCTGAGCCCGAGGCGAGCTGCTGGCCATCCGCCAAGAAGGCCACCGAGCAGGCTTTCTAACCATACGCGTATGGTTTAGTTAAACCATATATTACTCATATATTGCCCATATACCTATACCATACGGTCTGAGGCGTATGACCATATATGATCATACGCGGGATAAAGTTGCTCTGAGTCAAAGATAGTCAGGTAAGGAAATCGGCGGCACTAGAACACCTTGACCATCCTCCTGGTCCTGAATGGCCTCCCTTTCCAATAGATCCATAAGGTAGAAAGGATACTTGAATGGCAAATCAGTTGCTTAAGCTATGCGTGGGCAACTTGGACTGCCGTGCAACGTCTCTGTAGCTCCAATCCTAAGGCAACTATCAAGATCGCTTCGAGTCACATTGTCAGGCTTCATGTCAAGATCAAGTCGCTCACTTATAGCAAACAGTTAGTACGATCCTGCCTGCTAGGCAACAGCTTCTGACTTGCAGGCAGCAACAGTATTCCATATCATATAGTCTTATACGATTCCACTCCTCGAGATAGAAATCAAGTCTCATTCGTTAACCTTACCCGATTCACTGAGCGACCTTCTGACTGCCGTGGCCGACCGTCAGCTAGCCACGCCTCCGCGTCGCGCGACACTTCATGACGAAGCTAGTGGAAAGCCATGATGCCCGTTGATTGCTTACGATGGACTCCTTCCTCAGCCGCACGCCTAGTGACCGCGAGTCCTCCATTGCTGCAACGATCGAGACGGCTTCTGAGATACCTGATAGGCAGAGCTTACCTTCCGTTGAATCTTCCACTTCAACAACTCCAAAGCGCAAACGCATCACTACGGCCGATGCGACGTGGTAACACACTCGAAAACCTCAAGGGTCCGAGCCTGAGCGCGCTGGGCCAAAGCAAGACTTAGTGTTCTACTGCAAATACTGCAGCAACCCACCGTACTCTACATACGTGTCTACCACATTCCGTAACCACCTACTTAAGATACACTCAGTTGAAGCCGCTGGCTCGGAGCCAAATTCGACCAAGAAAGTGCGTACCAGCCTCATCAAAGAAGCGTGCAACAAAGCTGGCGAGATTGAGGTTGCTAAGCTTCAAGAAAGAGAGGAGCAAGTTCTTCGGAACGTACTTAATCCAAAGGCTGCAATGGAAGCCTTAGTCCAGCTGGTTACTGTCCGCAATCTCCCATACAATTGCAATACTTGGCCAGAGTTGCACGCTCTGCTTATGGCGGCAAATTACACTGCAGAAGAGCTTATCAGTAGAGGGGTCTTATCGGTAGAGAGGTATCGCATGGTATGTAAGGAGCTGTGCTCCTCTCGGATACATGTAACTTAGAACTAACAACACAATGAACCTATTCGTTTATCATCGTCACCCGCATATCTCTTGGCTCATCCCCAAAGACCTTCCTTCGCCCACATCCGGATATCATCTCCCAGCCCTGGGCCCTGCTCAACCTTGATCGCATCCTTAGTAGCGAGCACCAGGCACTCAAAGAACATTTTAGTAGCCTCGGCCTTAGTGGTCCGATGCTCGGGAAGCAGGTCTTGGAAGACGACAGATGCGGTCGCTCTCCTGCCGGGGCTGGTCGCAGCTTCGGGACCGAACTGGTCTCGTAGAATGTGGACGGCACGCTCGGTAGCTATCGAGATAGGGGGTCGTTCGGCGGGGGGAGCGAGAGGGGCAGTGATCTCCTCGAAGGCGGGCATTTCAAGTGTCGTTTCTTCACCGGCCATGGTCTCATCACCAAGCTCTAGGCGTGGCGACTTAGAAACGCCGTATTCGGGCCCAACTTCAGGGACTCGAATAGGGCGCTTCCGCTTTAGCTCTCTCGATGCTTGAATAGCATCTAGAGAGAGCATTCCTCGTAATTCGGGCGCCCACGCGGAGCTTCGTCCTTCCATCATAATAGAGGAAACGAAACCGCCGCTTTTTTGCATATCTACCAAAGCGGCCAAGAAATGGTCCCGGGGGAGGAATGCCGTAGGTTTAGTAATGTTGTCACGGTTGGCTTGCTGCTCTTGAATTTGGGCACTGGAGAGAGTAATCTCCTCATCGGGGACCAAAATTTTCTGTTTCTTGGCGCGTTGCTCAGGCCGTCGCATAAGAACGCGTTCTTCTTCAAGCTCGTGGAGTTCAGTTCGCCGGAGCACGTCATACTCGGCCTCAACCTCCCGAGCAAGTGCTTCGTCGATCTCTGAGAGAGGGGATTCGGTGATTCGAGCGCGACTGATGTCGGCCGGGTGGAACTCGAATTCCTCACCACCTATTGGAATCCTACCCAAGCCTAGTTCGAGAGACGGCTCGCCCTCAGCGCCCTCTTTCTCGGGTGGCATGGCTTCTAGCTCGCTAACCATTTCCTCCTCAATCGGGCGAGGAGCTGGCGCTTCTCGGCCAAGCTCAATACCAAAATCAAGCTCAAGATCAAGACCCTCCATGGGCTCCAACTCTTCCCCATACAGGGCAAGGTCATGACTAGGAGGACTAAATTCTTCTGGTAAGTAAATGTCACGTAGGCTGACGCGACGCTTGCGGTCGATTGGGCCTATTTCCACCTCCTCTATCTGGGACAGAAGCCAGTTCACGTCCGGAGTAAGGGGTAGCTCGAAGCCGTCGTAAGGCGTCACCTTATCGGGAAGCGTGAGTGCTTCGCGTTCAGGAAGTTGTAGGCTGGCGGGAAGATCATGGTCTACGCTTGGTCGGAAGGCCTAGGCGTTTTATTATATAATGTCGGAAGGAAGAGAGAATGTTATATACCATCTTCATCCTTACCCAAGTATCGTCACAATCATCGAGCAAGTAACGCGTCTTGCGCTGGTGGATTCGAACAACACCAAGTAGTAGCTGGCTGCTTAGTCGCAGGGCCATAGGCGCCTGGCTGGGTGTGATAATGACCGCTATACTATCGGCGATATTTGATTGCAGAACATGTTTCTTAGAGAGCTTGCGCTCGAAGGTAGCCGAAAGCCAGATGCTGGCGAGCGGCCCACTCTTCTGGAGCAGAGCCTCAGAATAGAACATGGTGCGTTGGAGCTTTTGGTGGGTACGCGCTTGAAGCGGCAGCACGAGGCACAAAGCAAAAGACAGTGATTGAAAGAGATATTCTTGCGGCAAATATCCAGGTCGAAGGCGATTGTAGGCAAAAGACTTGGTGTGAAAGGGGGAATTTGGTACCTGGACGTTGGAAATGGGTGCGCAAGAGAGAAGATTTTGAGAGTCAAATGTTTTGCCTTGATGTCAATGCTATCACTAGGGGTGACATTCATTTGTTTTGGTTAAAGGCAGCTGGCGTCAAAACGCTGGCTGGAAAGCCTAGCGTGCTGCATGAAGTCCCTAGCGTTGCGCACCCAGCCCACAACATTATCTCACTTTGCCATCACGTCACCAGCGGGTTGAATTAGGAGGAGTCAGAGCTTACGGGTTGCTGTGGCACCCGCTTGTCATGTACGTTACTTGCATTTGTTTGTTTTCTTTTTTCTGTCCTATTTTCTTCTACTTTTATTCTCTCTTCCTTTCTTCCTTTTCTCCAATGGCATATCTATGTATATGTGCATTACCTTGCCCAATCTCCGTCTGCAATTGGCTTATCCCTCCTCCCGCATTTCTATGCGCCTTGACTTTTCATCCTTAATTCAGCTGTACTTCCGGGGGTTGGGGTTACATCAAGGTTTGTTAGCTTGACGGTGCGCGTTACCTTGCGGCTAAGCTGCTTTCCTGTAATCTACCTAGCGTCAATCGCGCCTTGTTCGCGTCATTTTCGCTTCCCCCGCCGCCGTTCTACCGTCTTCGCGTTGTCTAGCTAGGAAGACCGCAATCAGACGCCCAGACACGGTTGAAAGAATGGAAATCAATGGGTCAAGTAGGGATCGGGTTAAGGGGATGGCGAAGGTCTGTTAGATTTCAATACCAGCAGGAACACACGATTAAGATTCTTAAAAAAAACTCACTGTCATAAATAACCATATAAAAGTTAGATTAGATAGTAAGTCAAAATATATTTAATACATTAATATTAATATAACGTGCACCATAAGCGAGCCTGTAACAGGGGTTCGAACCAGCGACCTAGGGGACCTTTTGGGCCTAGGGCCCAAGACCCTACCCAATCGAGGGGCTATCAGCAGCCGATCGTTGCCGAAAAGACTGGAGGGATAAGCTTCAGTCTTGCATATCAATATACCCTGCCTTTCACTCTGCCTAACTGAGCCTATTAGCAAACCACCTTGTAACTGTTAAATGTAAAAATGGGAATTCATCATGATGTGTCTTTTTGGTACCTGGCTAATGTGATGATCCCCTTTTATGCCTTCCTAATCTGGCTTAGCTTCAACGATGACTAACCAAAAGGCCACACCCTGAGGCCGTCACATTTAACAGTAACAGAGCCGGTCAGACAACGAGCCAGTCACTAAGTATTTACACCTTAAATAGTACTTTTTAAAATATTTATCAAGGTTCTAAATTAAGCTTAAAATAAGGAGGATTTTGAACTCTAACTTATTATTATAAACCCTCTATAAGAAAAACTTTCTTAAAAATCTCATCTTCTTGAAAGTTAAATAATGAAAAAAAACTAAAAAATGATACAAAACAACCCACTTTTTAAGGTTTCACAAGTTTAGAAGAGCTAGAATTTCTAGGGATTTTTCTCTCTTTATATTATCTATTAAGTAAGCAGTACTTTAATTCCTAGCTATTTTAGACTTAGGTTGAAGTTTTAAATGCTTTTTGAAAATGGCGATTCAAGGTGTAAATCTGACTGACTAGCTCGCTTGTCTCACCTGCTCGCGTATCGTGCAGGTTAATGTATCTCTTTGAGTGTCATAAGCCTACACTTGCGTACCGGACAGGGGGTCTAGCCAACCAGAGGACATCAAATGAAAGGTACATTCAGCCCCACCTAATTTATGCGGTGATAGAAGTCCCAACAATTCCCGGATTTACATAGGGGTACTTTGCACTCCTGACAGCCGTACCGTGACTGAACCCTTTTGCCCCTATTCCCATTATTTGTATTAGCTTGTAAGGGCTGCGGCTGACCCTCTCCAACCCGTATTCCTTTACAAGCTTTACAAGGCGAGGGGTTTTTATTTCGGACCCAATTATGCAGTGTTACCATGCAGTACCCACCTGCCGGTCATACCCACCTACCGGTCAGCAAAAAAAAGATTCCCCCATACATAATACACTTTTTTAACCTCATAGGAAAAACTTAATAAAAATAGTAAAAATAAGTTTATTTCTAGAATTTAGATCAAAATTGAATCTATTTTAATATTTTCTGGGTCTTTTAACCTCACGCCCTGTGCGGGTGCGTACGACACCTAATTCTTCCTTCCCTGAATTTGACCTCTCATCCTCTTCTATCCCTCCCACCTCGATCACATCCTCAACAACATCCGCCCCTTCAATTGCTTCGTTTGGCTCTGAAATAGTGTCACCAGCTGCTAGAGCCTCTGCCAGCGTGATAAATTTCTTATTGGGGTTCGGTATCGCCTTTCTCTTCTTGCCTCGGCTCAACCGGCCAACTTCCTCCTCCAGGCTGGCTATTCTGGTGCTCAAAGAGGCGATCTTGGACTCTTGGGCTTCAAACCCTTTTGATATCACAGAATACCGTCTTCTTGTTGAAGGGCTCTTGTTTTTCCCCAGATCCCTGATGTGACGGCTGGTCTTTGGCGTGTTATCAGAGTCGACTTGCCCGTCTCTGTGGCCGTCTGATCCAGGCGTCGTTTTCTTCTTATCTGGTTGAATTTCGGCATGTATAAGCGCTTTATGTCGTGAAATATGCCAGTTTCTAGTCACTCTCCAGCCTGAAAGGATGTTTTTCTTCGTCATACCCACTTCCCTGGCTTTGGCATAAGCCTTAATGAAGTTGACCTTATCCACGGGCGCAGAATCCGTCAGGCTTGCCAGTTTTTAGAGTTCTTTTCGATATGCAGCCTTGGATGCGTTGAAAACACCATTATCCAGTGGCTGTAGGCCATGAGAGCAATGTGCAGGCAGGTAACAGCAATACACGTTGTTCAAAAAACACGTGGCCATCCACTCATCCTGGAATTTCAGTCAGCGGTATTTCTGATCGAGAACAGGTAGCCACCCACAGATACATGGCTCCCATGGCCATCTAATATGATGAGCCTTGTATTAGACTCATCTGCTGGCTGGGTTTGGGGCAGATAAACCTCTTTGAGCCACTCGACCGCGATATGGTTGTCTGTCCAGCCGTTATCGGACGTGATATAATACCAGTCGGCGATCTTGTTAAACTCATCAATAAACCACTGCTTCTGAAGTTCTTTGCCCTTGAAGATAATTCCCGGCTTTAGAAGACGGCCATCTGCAGTGACGGCTTCGATAAATCTAGTCCAAGTGCGGGACTGCGAGCCTTTGAGGAAGGCCTTCTTCCTGGGATCGCTACTGCCAATTACCAAGGAATCCAAACCTAGATTTGCAATTTATTGGTAAGTCTTGTATCAGAAGTGGTCAGTACTCACCAAATCCCGCCATGATACCGCCCTCGTCAACATTAACCGTGTTCTCAGGCTTGATCCAGCCATATTCGCTCTCCCGGATATCAAAGTACCAATTGACGGCCATTGGGGTAAAAGAATTGAACCTTGAAGCTTCCTGGCGTTTTCCTACCTTCGTATCGATCTCTGGATGGCGTTTAATAAATCTGGCTAGCCAGTGTACACCGATAGGCCTTTCCCGGCCCTGCTGTCTCAACAGGGCAGCTACCGTGGCGCGAACTTGACTGTGGGAAGGAGCATAGCCCAATTCCTCTTGTCGAAGTATCCATGTAACTAATCTAGCCTCTTGGGATTTGTATAACAACTGGGCAGGTTGGGTGACCTCGGACTTTGACGGTAGGCCTCTTAATCGGTCAGACAGAGTGGTTTGGGGCATTCCATGCTTCTGGGCGGCCTGGTGCTGCGAGAGGTGATTATCTGTAACATCCAGTATAGCTTCAATGACATCATTCTCTGTATAAGACTGTTGAGGCATTCTTAAGGCGATTAAAGGAAGCTGCTATAGATAAAAGTTTGATGAAATTTTGGGGAGGCTGGGTGATGAAGGAGACATTTTGAGAAATTTTACATTAGTGCCATGCGACCAAACTGCTTGTGTAAAATACAAATGAGCATTCCAATATGAAACAGCATGAAACTCTCAGTAAGACACAATCTGTTCCATGTAAATAACTTCAATTTCGGCCAAGCACTGCGCAAGTGAAGTTTGACTTTTTGTATGGGGGATTTTTTTTTTCGCTGACCGGTAGGTGGGTATGACCGGCAGGTGGGTACTGCATGGTACAGGCGTAAATTCGTCTCCAGTACGAAATCTCTGCCTTGACTGACTGTCAGGTTGATACTTAGCAATAAGGTTATCCACAATGTGTTGCTGCCAGTCAGCTTGTGACTTTATAGGCTTCCACTGTGGCTGCTCTTTAAGCTGTAAAATGAAGCTATTGATCAGGGCTATTTCTAGCAGGAAGTCCCAAGCTAGGGCCTTCCAGCTGCCCCTACGGACACGGCGGTCAGGGCTCCAATAGGCTCGCCTTTGGTCACCTTGGTCCCCAGCATTCATCTGTTCATTATAGATAGCAGCAATTGACGGGATAGAAGTAACCTTCACAGGCTCGGCACCAAAAAAACTCTTGATTGGCCGTGCTGACGGTTGGTCTGTTGTCGGTCTCTTCCTCTTGCGGTCAACACGTTCAATGCCTGTGAAAGCCGTAGATAAAAATAACGCAAGAGCGTTGTCTTTCCAAATGATCTGATTAACCTAACCAAAGACAAATTAGTAAAGGAAATCATAGAGATCCTGTCTTTCTCACTGACCAGGTTATCCTTCGTAGGGACTGCCGTAAGGTAGTTGAACTCAAGGTCAGCGGCTGCTGTGTTGTCAGCCTTCTTCAGCTTGACTAGGGGTTCATGGAAGCCACAGTTCTGACGGGCTGTGCCTGTGGCTCCGTGCCCTAGTTGACGGAGCCGGCGGAAGAGGTTAGGGGAGGAGAATAGGTTATCTAGGAATACGTGATACCTGGCTTTTGGCAGCAATTTTACTAGGGCAACAACCGCAGCTTGGGTAGGATTTAGATGCTCTGCTCTCTCTGACTTCATAACTGGCCGTCTTTGCCGCTGTTTCCGTACCTGTGGTGATTTTCGCCGGTAAGCAGGCCTGACCACTACGGGCCCGTATTTTCGATGTGGCCGGTGCCAAAGCCACCGCAGGAAATAGCCTTCTTGGGCCACGGCCCAAGCTTTGAAGCCTCGAGGGATAGGTTTCTTAGGTACGACTGTTGTCTCTAAGTCTCTCCCTAGGAAGCAACCCTAGGAAGCGGACCATACACTCATCTATAGCAATAGATGTGCCTGGTTTGTAGAAGTCTAAAGACGCCTGCTGTATATGCTCAGACCAGGCCCTAACCCGGATAAAGGTTCGGCTATAATCCTCAATACAAGCTTCCTTATCGATAGTTGTGTGGTCAAAAAGGCGAAGGTTCCGTGACAATAGCTGGAATCGTATGTGAGTCATGCATTTTGTAATTGGATGAAGAGGGCGTTGCTTCCCTAGGGGCGAAGCCTTCCAATAGTCCTTGATCTGCTTATCTGTGTGTAGTCTCATATAAATGAAGATTGCAATCCATATATAGATTTCTGCAGCAGAGGTTGATTTTCACTGGAATAGCCGTGACTGTGGCTTCAATGTACGACGGCCACAGCGAGCCTCTTCAAGCGCGTGGCTAGCCCAGCTATTCGTGTAACAGGCCCAGCTTTCTACTAGCGAAATAGGTACAAATTGCTGGAATAGCAACAGCGGCTCCTGGGGCAAGGCTGTGATCTTAGGGGCCCGAATTGGAAGCTTCAATGGCCGAAAACGGTAGCCGCGGGAGGGATCCGGAGCTTTGATTGGTCGGCAGGTATTATCAGCTGGCTGCTCACGGCGGCTGTTAGCAACAACAATACAGCTATTGTCATACGCGTTGACCGCTAGGTCGGAGGCTTGTTGAGAAGCCATGAGGCCGTAGGGAATGAAGAAGAAGAAATGTATGATGAAATGGGTGGGGTTGATTCCTTTGGCCCTCCAAGTCACTCCATGTACCTCAGCCAAAGCGGGGGTCATGTGGGGCTCGGTACGGAAGTGTAGGCTTATGACACTCAAGGAGATAGCACTCAAAGAGATAGATCCTAAGTATACATGTATGCTCTCCAGATCACGCGGCTGACAACTCCAAGAAATCATGCACGCATGCGACCAGGGACGTGGAGGAAGCATATCTACGCCAAGATAACTAGACTAAAAACTAAGGGGATCATCACTATTCGCTTCCTGGTTCTCAGATTTATTCTCTTTATAGTACTTTAATTACATGCTGCGCCAGCGGAAATAGTCTCGGGCTGCGATTGCTTGCTGAGTCCACAAATGTAGCGCTGGGCCTCTGCGGCGAGGTAGTCATGGATGAGCGAGCAGTCACAATCGTTATGTTGTAAAAGCTTCATCTTGAGCTCCTGGACCTCACGAGTCAGGCTGGCTACGCAGATGGACAGGTCGTGATTGGTTCGTTCCAGCTCTTGCTCCTTTGACTGGAATCTTAGCGTATGTTCTCGCTTCTTAGCTCGGGATTTGCGGGCCGCGATACGATTGCTTTCTTTTGTATGTAGGCTATGGTTCTTGCCCTGTTGGTCCGAGTGCTCGTTGCCATGGCTGCTGTGGGTACCGCAAGGACTGTTTGAACGGCCAGTGCCTCCTCCTCCAGTTGCTGTATTGGCTTTGCTGTCTCGAGAGGAGTCTCGTCTCATAGATTTGCGAGCTGGATATTCATTTGAGAAACGCTTCCGCTTTTGATGCTCTTCCTGTTTAGCCGTTAAGGGCGGAGACGGGATGCCTAACTGGTGGGATCTTTTGGGAACTGGCGTCTGAAAGCCTGAGGGTATAGCCTTGGAGGTGGCGGCAGGGTATGAATCACTCCAGTGATCCAGGGAGCTGATTGGGGAGATAGGCATAGAATCACTGAACAAGAATTCACTCTGCCTGTAGACGCTCGCCAAAATGCCTTCTTCCGCCGATTGAGGAAGGGCTCGCTGGTCCATTGAACACCATGGCCCCGAAAAAGGATTGGAGGAAATGGATAGTGTATTGAAAGCGTCGACACCCAGCTTATTTCTTATGGAATCGACTGCCATAGATCCTCCTTCACCCATCACGTAGTTGCCTGTAGGTTGATTAGACATAATAGGTCGCAGCAGTGGAATGAAGAGCTACGAGAATCATACCCTACAACCTTTTAATTCTATTTGTTTTCAAAATTCAGAATGATGATTGACGAGATTTGTTTATAGTAACGTCTTCGTTGATTTGAGGTCCAATTTCAAGGAAGCTGGACGATATTTAGTGCCTGGTGTCGGTGGCAGACGAACCGCAATTGAGCTGGTCGCGAAATCGTCTGTTCGCTAGCTTATGAAGGGAACAGACATGGGTGACGTCACCGAGTAAGTCTTGGCAGATTGCCCGTTGTGGAGGGGCCATAACCCCTCTTTGATGATGACCTCGTTGCTTACGTCATGGGCCGGCTTCCATTGTACAAGATCTCGCTGCCGGAATAACAGTGAATCCGATTGGCCGATTCGCGGAATAAACTAACATTAGCAGCCACTGCCAAAGGTGGAGATGCTATCGCGCTCTCGCCCTACCTACACCGCCCCTCATGACACGGTGTCAGCTAAGGGGATAATCTATGCAACTTTTCCACGCTCAGATTGCCGAAACCTTCGGGCTAAATGGACGGTTAGGATATCCCCCGACCGAGCGGCTCGTCCTTTGCCCTTAAATCTGGAGCTGTGGCGCTTGTCACGCCTGCTGCGATTAGCGGGCTACCCAACGAATCTGCAACACGCTGTGCCCCGTTCAATGATATCGGAAGGCTTTCATGACGGAGATGGAGGTTATGGATTGTGGGAGACGCCATCTCGCTGATACCAGCGCTGCCCACAAATCAAATCCAATCAAACAAACTGCCAAACAAATCAATCAAATATGCCATAATCTTATTTCAAATCAAACAAATAGAGAAACCTCGATTTGACATGACATTTGATATATTTGATACAGGATATGAGGTTGGCGATATGATCAATCTGGCTGGGGGAACGCGTCTTTGCAGCCTACCCGGAACCGGCTTAATGCTAAAAGCTGGCGAGCTGATCTGACCAATCATAGTCGCTACTTAGATCCTCTATTAGTGGTCTACCCTCGGCAGGACCTTATCATCGGCCGAGGAGAAAGTAGCCTCTTAACTTTTCTGTCTGTCACCCCCACAGCATCAAACCGCGTCGGTGCCAGTTTGTTTACTTCTCGCCCACGCGTGCTATTCCTATCGATCGACGCGTAACCTGGTGAAATTTAACGACATCATGCTTCCTTCTCCACCCTCCGCCTTTGCTCTCCTCCGATCACCGAGAAATTTGGCGAGCCAATCTGAGCTAGCGACGCAGACGCCATCGCCAGATCACCCTACCGTTGCGGATCTTCCACAAGCAGTATGGAGGAACAAACGATATGTTTTAGAAGAGTCCCTTTCTCGGAAAGGCTCGAAGGGCCGGAAGAGCTGGATCAAGCGCCACGGACTTTTTGTCGTTGAGATCGACACCAACAACAGTCCGTTAAGCCCTTACTGGGCCTGCCGTTTGTGCGACGCAAAGGGTCAGCCTGAGTTCTTCGCCGCTGCTGCTACGAGTTCGGCAGCTGACCATCTCCGCAGGTATGAGAATGTGACATGGCGAGCTTAAGCATCATTGACCACGCGTAGGTTCCACAGGATCTTCGAGAGCAGTCAAGGCGCCGACACAGACCCGTCAACCGATGAGACTGAACGGCCTAAGTGACGGCGCTTGCAGTACAGCGCCGTGCCGCGTGCTAGAGTCGCGATGATCCGAGAACTGAGCCTGGGACTTCTGATCAACACCAATGTTCCCTTTTCTTTCTTTAGCGATACCTTCTTTCAGCAGCTCACCTGGCAACTTGACCCTCATCTATCTGATCAGATATCATGGAGCCGGCAATCGATGAGCCGCTTGTTGGATGACATGTACAAGACCAAGAAGGACAGGGTCAAGCAGGAGCTCTCGGATGCCCTTAGCAAAATTCATCTGGGGTTCGACCTGTGGACATCACCGAATCGACACGCTGTCATGGCAGTCACGGCTCATTTTCTTGACCGCCAGGGGAAGCACCAGTCGCGCCTACTGGCACTCCGACGCCAGCTCGGGTGTCATAGCGGAGAGAATCTCGCGGTGACACTTGGGCAAGTTGTGCGTGAGTGGAAGATAGAGGATCGAGTTGGAACAGTGATCTCGGACAACGCATCTTCCAACGACACCTGTCTTCTGAATTTCTACGGAGATCTCGATGCAGAAATGAGCCTGGTGGACATCCGCGCTAGACGTATGCGCTGCTATGGACACATCTTGAACCTGGTTGCTCGCGCCTTCCTGTACGGCGAAGATTTTGAGGCTTTCGAGGCTGAATCTCAGGTCTTCAACTTCCTCGGTCGCCACGAGGATGATCTACGACACTGGAGAAAGAAAGGGCCGGTAGGAAAGCCCCACAATGTTGTCAAGTTTATCAGGTCATCTCCTCAGAGGAGCGAGCTCTTTAAGAAGATCTCGCGCGAGAATGACGAAACACAAGAATATCTCTTGGCGGGCGAGTCGACGGCGGAGCTAGAGGTCGTCATGAACAACGACACGAGATGGAACTCCACTTATCTCATGATCTCTCGAGCGCTCGTCAAGCAGGGAGACATTAGGGCGTTCTTGGTTCATCCAGAGGTGGAGAAATGGCTGCCCGAGGCCGACATGTTGAAGGGAGATGACTGGAGACTCTTGGCAGAGATCAAACATATCCTTGAGCCATTCTATCTGCAGACTATGAGAACGCAGGGCTGGGTAGCGAGGGAGGTAATGGACGACTTTGGGAGGTGATGACAGGCATGGAGTACTTGCTGGAACACCTGGAGGATCGGAAGTTGTTCCATCATGTTGTCCCAGACGACGCAGTGGGAGAGAATACAGATTCTCAAGTCGAACCGGCCCGAGGGCGACCGGATCGAAATCGGCAGCTTCCTGCTAGGTTTAGAGATTGCGAGATGGATATGCATCCACGAAAGCCAATGGAAAGCTCCTTGCCAGGTCGTGGGTCGGGACAATGCGATGATGGACCAGGCAAGTCATCAGGATCATCGGGAATCGACGACATGGGGAAGGATCACCGACGCTATCTGAGACTGTCCATCATAACCGCCTGGCAGAAACTTAATGAGTACTACACTAAGCTTGGAGAGTCACCGTTGTTCGCCGCATCCATTATCCTCAGCCCGTCACTCGGCATGAGCTATCTGGAGGTGAACTGGGCGTCAGAGGAGCAGCTTGTGTGGGTGAGGGATGCCAAGATTGGACTGTCTGACTACCTCGACCGCTGGTACCGCTGCAGTCGGCCGGTGGATGAGCAGCAGAAGGCGATTGTGGAGAGAGCGACATCCCCAATTGTACCACGAAAGACATCTGAAGCTAGTGTGTTTAGGCAATGGGTTAAAAGCAGGACAGCGAAGACTACGGCGATGGGTAGCGAGCTGGAGCGATATTTGCGGCTAGAGCCACAAGAAACTGAGGATCCAATTGAATGGTGGATGGGTCGGCGGGGGCAGTTTCCCATGGTCAGCCAGCTGGCTCTCGATATACTTGCGATACCGGCGATGGCGACTGATTGTGAGACGTCGTTCAGCCTGGCCAAGCTGACGTTAACGTCACAGAGGCTCTCAATGACGACGGAAACATTGGAGAAGTTGCAATGTCTTAAGAACTGGGTCAGACATGGCGCGGTGAAGCTGGGGGCAACAGCAGGTGGGAGAGATGAACTCCAGTGGGAGATTGGAAATAGCAGTCTGGAGAGCACAGATGTTGAGATTTGAAATATTTGGAATATTTGAGCAAATATTTCAAACAACAAATCCAGTGCTGGAGGCTATCAAATATCCCAAATATGACCCTGGATTTGATTTGTTTGATTTGTGGGCAGCGCTGGCTGATACCGCCACTTCGAACCCTTCATAGTCAAGATGGTCCCTCGCTAGTTTGAGAAAGTCGAATTCAAGGCCAAAAGGCTGTTGCAGGTCGCTCATAAGAATCCGCCTCGGCCCCGTCACCCACAGATGGAATCTATGCCAATTCCATTACTCAACGGCCAGCCGAAATGAGCTATTCAGAAATTGCATGCTGCGCCAGGGAAATAGCCTCGAGCTGCGATTGATTACTGAGTTCACAAAACGATTCATTCGATTTTACCGGTAGAATCAGTAACCTTCGGAATCATACTATTTTTGGTGATATTGCATGTCTAGCAGTTGAGTAAGTTTTGCAGTCTTAACGGGAAGAGGCCTCGCTTACCGGTGTGTTCTGAGGGGACCCTTGGTGCATGGAGTGCGTGCAGACCTGCGAAGCGCCACAACAGTCCTTGTGAGCTACAAGAAGGTAGTTTAGATGGGCGATTTCCGCTTCGAGTCGAGATCGTTCAGCATTCAGTGCCCGGTTTTTGGAATACAGCCCTCCAGAAGAACCCAGTCCCGCTAGCCGGCTAATGCCGTGCTCCTCGTCGGCCATTATGGATACTTGCTCACTTGATATAAGCCGATGATTATTAATCAAAGAGAGCTTTCTCTTCGAGCCCGTGTACAGATGGGTTTTGGTCGATTTTGTTGGTAGTCAACCTCTTAGTACGACCTCGCAGTCGAAAGGAGGGATGGTGCGGGTTGCGAACTGGAAGGGCTCAGGTACGTAAAATAATATTCGATAGCTCTATTTTAGTCACAATTCTTGAGAGAGTTTCCTCCCCACAATAATTTCCAACTATCCTATATTTACGGGCTCCTGTTATCCACATCCAGCCATGACCGGCTTGGTTGGATCGTCAGGGCGCCAGCCGCCATCGTCCATCCTTGCCCCTGGCCAAGATACCAGCAAGCCTCTCAACAAAGCAATTGAACCTGATGACACCCAGGCCATGAGCCCGCGGAGATCGAAGCGTTGAAGTGTGAAATGCATACTGAACTGTACCGGCTAGTGAAGATGATTGAATCTCCCTATGAACGTTGAGAGATGCTGGAGGGCTGCCATCGCGGGACCTGCTCACTAACGTTTGTTCCTGTGGATATAGGCATGCAATAGCTTTGCGGGACTCGCTACTCCTCATCTTTAACCGCGTTGAGGCAGTTGAGAAGGGATACGAGAAGCTGGACAGCAACAAAAAGTTGCTGCAGAAATATATGGAGGACTTGACTAGCGTGCAACAGACCACGGCTTCGGACAGCCACGAGAAGTACTGAGCTTTTCTTGTGAAGTTTTTGTCGTTCTCCCGAGACCGACTCGCTTTCTTCTCCATTCATCTGCTGGGAATGAAGGCCGTCATGGAGAGTGTGTGTGGAGCCCTGTAGCTTTGTCTCAAACCTGCAGAAGATGGATTGCAGGCTCCATCGGTCCGCTACAAGGCAATATCCTTCTTTTATAGTCAGAGAGCTCCTTGAAGGTGCCGCAGGTAAGGCAGGTTGTGCTTGTAGCACCGTGGTCATGATGACGAAAAGAGAGTAAGAGGCCCGGGGACGAGAAGAGGTTATTCACAAAGACGTGATATGTCGACTCCGGCAGTAGGTTTATATGGGCAACAATGACGCTCTGAGTCGAGTTCAACGCAATGAATTTATTTCCATCGTCTGTGAAGACGTGGATTACTTCTTCAACTTTATCAGCCTCACCAGCTTCACTCTCTCGGTTGGCTTTTCCTCATCTTCTTCCTCTCCCGCCTTCGCCTCCTCGAGCTGCTGTTCTTCTTCTCTTGGAGCGTTCAACGCCAGCGGGGCTGTAGTCTGCATCGGGTTGGTGCCAAATCCATTGCAAAAAGATACCAAGTTGAGCCATAACTCACAGCTTGAACCATGTGTTAGTAGGCTTGCCGGGTATATATGTGACTTTTGAGTTCCTCCCTGTATAATGGATCATGCCCTTATCTACAGCGAGATGAGACCTAGGCTTATAGAGCTCTGTAGAGGCGTATTGTATAAGCTCAGACCACGGTTCTGCGCATTGGAAGACCACAGTGAAGCTCTCGTCATCATGTAATTTGGTATCCTAAAAGCGGCAACGGTGACGCATGGAGTTGAAATCAGTTATATGGCATCAACTTGATAATTGAATGCTCAGGCCGCTTGTCCTCTAGCTTAGGGGTCTTCTAATGGTCTTGGACCGTTGTTTCACTGTGGATTCCTATATAAATAAGGATCCCAAGCCAGACATATACTTCCGCTGCAGAGATCGGGGTCCAGGCTCGGAGCCGTGGCTCTTGTTTCAACTCGTGACCCCAGCTATTAATAACGCCCTTTTCCAGCATAAGTTCGCGCCTTTCCACATGAAAAGGGTGTAAATTGAAGCCTCGGTCTTCAGACAGAGAAAGTAGGGCTGCCGGGTGCTGTCACAACCCCCCTCAATCATTTAGGAAGAAACCAAGAGCTTCAATGCAGTCAAAACCTCGGGTTGAATGTGGCAGAACTTGGTGGAATGCTTTTTGTTGAAGCTGGACAAGACATGAAATCACAGGATAGTTGGATATGTGCTGAGAGTTGACATAGGCTAAGTCCTTAATGGTAGTCTTAAAGATGGGAGGCAAATTTAAGAATAATATTGCTACTATCAGAAGAATGGCAGCTCCGTGTCATTAATCGACTAAAGACTCCAGTGATTCCGTATATCATTGTATGTTATCCTTGCCCGTGTGTGTTGCTTTTCTTCCCTCGTTGAAAAGGACGAAATCTCTTGACTTATAAGCACTCTGGTAGCCCTGCTGGCTTGTGCATGTGACCACCTGACTGATCAGCCCAAGCTCATCTCAGCAAAGTTGAATGCCCCCCTATCCACTATGTAGGCGTATTGCCCGTGCAATTCTTCAGAACTCTCGATGCCAGGAAGGAGTTAAAGTTCCGCCTGTCAATGAATAGGTGCCCATGAAACCACCATCTTTCGCCAGGTTGAAATTGTCTCTAGATTCATGGTTGGTTGTGCCGGCTTGCACATCGACAGACATCCAGCAATTTTCCCCTTCTTGAAACCCGTTCTTGGCCAGGTCCGCAAAAAGGAAAGTGTAATCTTGCCCAGTCATCAAAAGTCCACTATGCTCGGACTCATGAGCGCTCGACTTGACGTATACCCAGCATGAAAAAGCTGCTCTGTTTTCGATGCGAATTCCGCTTGAATTAGGATCAGACATAATTCTTGTTAAGTTTTTGAGATAGCTGCAAAGTATAATGTGATGGATACAGCGATGATGCAGAATGGTTATTAATGACGACCAGTCTTCGATTATGTTGACTTCTGGAGATCATGGGAGAGCAGCTGAAGGCGTGTTTATTTTATCTTCCTCCTTTCAGCCGATTTAGGTTTAAAATTTCCACGCGTGACACGTCTTTAGGGCCTAATGTAGTGAAGACTTCTGGCATGTGACGTCCCCATTAGTCGCACGAATACCGCATAAAAATGCAGCAACGCGAGTTCGCCACAATGGACATCTCAGGCGGCGTTTTTCAACGAACTGATCTGCACACCACTTCAATTGAGGCTGCTTTTCTCCACATCACTTCTTTATAAAGTAAGAGAATTTAATTCAGATCGTGTTTTCAGATATCCGCGAAATTCAGTGATCTGCAATCTAACCTCTCTTGCAATCTGACATCAAGACTATCCCTCAAGGCGGCACAAGCCTCCAAGGCGGTCACGACAGGGGTATGGGATCAATCAGAGTCTAATGGTCCTGTGATAAATCTATCAACTAGATATGCTCTAGTTGATAGAAGTCATGCCGTTACAGAAGAGTGACTCTGAATTTGATTCTATCGTGACTATCAAATCTTGTAACTCTTAGGTATGTGGGGTTCAAGTGGGTAACGTGACTCCTATAGCGAAGAGGGGCCGACCCCGCTATGGCCCCTCAAAGCCCCTGTAGCTAAAGTGACTGTAGCTCTAAAGCTCTCTAGGGGCTCTCGGGTACTTAACTCCGAATCATTGCAATTACCCGAATGGCCACGCCAGTGGCCTCCCAATTGTGATTAGCCCTTGTGGCTACAGGGGACTTCCGTTGTTAGATTGGCGGCTGGGAATGGGCTCCACTTCCCTTATTGCAATATTATTCTTGTATCCAAAAGAGGGGTGAAACCCCTCTTTGACAGACTGATCAAAGAATCAGGTCGACGATCAATAACATCACAACATTCTGGTCCACACTTGGATACACTCACCCCATCGTATTCGTGCGTATCTAACATCCGTTGGGCCCAGTTAATCTCTTGTATCTCCGGAGATGTCAAAAATCCACACTGTATCAGGCCCTTATCAATAAGCCGACGAATACGTTAGAGTTAGAAATACATCTATTTGGGTTTGAATATTTCGGTAATCGCCACCAGCCTGCCACTGACTTTAACATCGTCTCTATTGTATCATTCGTTTCTCATGTGACCGGTGAATTGTATATGTCTGGGACGTTGGTGCAACCATCCATTATTCCACCTGCCCTGTGCAATCAATATGAGAATACAGAGGGCACAGCCATTTGGTGAACAGAAAGTTACATATTTGAAAAGGTTGTTCCGGGTCGCCAACCATCGAATTCAATCTTGCACAGGTTAGAAATGCGCTTACACCCTTGCCAGTCTGGGATACGATTTATACAGCTACAGACAGGGATATCGGTCTTCAAGTCCATTTCCCGAAGACAGTCGGTTCATTGGCTTTGCCACAATACTAATATAAACGGAAAATGTAACAGGTAGTAGGAATCTAAGCGCCCGCAAAGGGTTATCCAAAAGCTCGCAACTCCTCCTCCTCAGTTACGAATCATCATGCATCGAGTAATTATTCTTGCCTCGTCATCCGCGCCTCAGCGGCGCCGCCCATGTGCCTTGAGGAAACGAAAGGTTCTTCCTTCGGCGCCCACGTTCGTGCCCAGGGTTGAAGCCACTCCACTCAATTCACGTAGTGGATCCACTCGTGAATTCCACTGTCCACTCCAGTGGCAAAATCCCAGTGGATTGGCTAATCCACCGAATCCACTCGACGATGTCGTCGTGGGTAGTTAAGGGCGCCAATCTATTTTGGCAGAATGCCTCCAACAGAGACTGATGTGCCTCTACATTTCTACAACGTTGCTACCCTGTATCAAAAACGCCATGAAGCTTCTAAACAACGCAACGACGTTTCGCTTAACAGTTTGCCGATAGCTTCCTTGACTCCTGAAGTCGAGAGCTCTCTAGTACCAGGCCTGCTTCCAAGTCCACCTACAGCAGCATTACCGCTGCCTCGCCCCCTACTGCCTGTGGTCATATAATCCATAACAACAACAACCTCGCCGACAAACAGATCGACCTCATCGCCAGGGGCAACCAACGACCATCACCCTACCAGGAGAAGACCTCCGTGTCCTCATCCGTCTAGAAGCCGGCGCTCCGGCCAGAGCTCAGAGTAGCTACGCGATCCGGACTCCTATCCGCGAAAAACTCGGCAATATCTCAAATAAGTTTCGGCAGGTTTTCCAAGTAAGGTCTGGATGGGCCGTCTAGATCGCTGACCCTGAAACACGCGACTATCTGGTAGAAAAGCAAGCCGAGTAGGCAGCTGAACTAGAGGCTATGACAGTAGAAACTAACAAAGAATGGTTCACCTATGTGATCTCGGACTTTCCTCGAAGACTGACCGACTTCTATAGCAATGAGGTCGATAGTGACAGCATTATCAGCGATGAGATAGAGATACAGACAGGGCTTAAGCCTGTTGAGATACGTCCATCGCGACAAGTCTTAGACAACCCCTTGACTAAGACCCTACTTGTGTCTTTTCTGAAGCCGACCAAGAGATACTGATCCCTCTTTGGCAGCCGCGCGGCCAGGCTGATCGATAAGGCTGACCGCCTCGGACAGTGTGAAACATGCTGGGACTACCACTCCGTTCGCCACTGCCATAGACAGCCAGTCTGTCAGCGGTGTGGTAAGACGGGCTATACCATGGACGACTGTACTGCACCAGAACAATGCATCAACTGCTTAGGCCCTCACGCGGCCGGCTTTCGTAAGTGTCCAGTTCGGCTGAGGAAGGTGCACGGCGTTTTCCGCCGACTCACTAAAGCGCAACGAGAATATGTCCGGGCGGTCGGCGCGGAGACGTATCGACAACGCCACCTGGAACCGCAACTGGAACCCAACAAGACGCAGCTGAGCTGCAAAGTGATAATACTGCACTATATAAGCAACCGAGTGCTCGTGCTCCTAGCCTAGCTGCACCAGGAGCGCCATCGTACATAATGGTGGCCACAACCCCCCACGCGGGCGATGAAGCAGAGGAGGAGCCCCAACATCCTAGACCAGGTTCACTGAGAAAACATCGCATAGTTCTTATCACTTGCCCTCAGGACCAGGAATAGATACTCGCAGATACGAAAGAACGACAGGAAGCCGCTCAGGATCTTTCAGGCTAACGTCGTGTGCGTGGGGTTATATATGCACGACTTCGTGACCGATAGCGTTAATTTTAAGTATCTCGTATTAGTTATGCTTAATGGTTTGATCTATGGTATCTTTTTATGCATCTTCATTGAGATGTTTCTAGTTCATTACACACCGCTGACCGTTTTCCTGGGAACGCATTTACGACATCTTTAGGCCATTTCAGACCCTTGAAGCAACGGTTTGTCCGCGTCGGGCTTCAGCATGTAGAAGGGGCTGCTAATGTCGGTGGCACAACCCTGGAACTTGCGATGATCATCAATTAAAACATATGACAGCAAGAAACGCACAAGCAGACGTTCGACGCCCGCCATGGCTCCAAGACAGAGTTTATGTAATGACATAGAGATCGAGTGAACACATCATGGTGCCATCCAGAGTGGGCGCTTCGGAGAATAATAGCAAATAGCTTGGAACTAATAATAGCCGTTGCGTTGGGGGTACCCTCCAATTCCCCCGCATTTTGGAGTGAGGCCATGCAGATCCACACTTTGAGATAGGTGAAGAAGCGTTTTTCATATTTTCGCTCGTACGATTATGCGTTCATAATGGTACGTAGGAGATGAGGCCTACGGAGAAGGTGCTTCTGGTCTGGACACTCGTCTGTGCCCCTATTCGGCATCTTCCGGTGTGGCGATGGGTCTGGAAATCCTCTCTGCAGTGTCTCGTTGCGAAACCCATTCGGTGTGTCCTAAATCGTCCAAGCACAATCACATGCCTGCGCAGATCATAAACCGCCCACCAATCCCCCACCTTTGCAGCCTCATTGGTGTCTAGGAACCTCGAGACTCAGAGATACGGGGTGATAACTGCCGGACTCTGAAACCATCGGCAGATTCGCCAGTGATGACCGCATAATGCCGAGCGTGACCAGCCCTTCACCAACGTTGGGTGCTGATCAGGTTCGCAGAAAGCCTTTACTTGGCCCGATACAAGCGACACTGTGTTTGAATTTTCACACTTGCGAAGACGTACCCATTTCATCTGGCTGACACATGCTTATGACGCATGAATGACTACCTTTTTGATGCGGGGAAAACGACCATCAAGCTCTTGCATGAAGGCCAGGCAAGTTTTCCCAAGACTTATAAGATGCCATAGTTCGTGGAATAGAAGGCAACTCAAGCGCTGTGCCATCTTCAAACCAGAACATATTTGGGAGGACAAATACAGAGAAATAACACCGCAAACGCAACCATGGACTCTGCCAAAGAGACTGCCAAAGACACCCTCCACAAAGTCATCCATCCTAGTATGGACCCAAGCAAGGACACCCAACAGCCGGCCAACACCGGCCTCGAGCGAGACCTGGAGCCCAAGCCGCAGAAGGTTCATCTACCATCCGAAGGCGAAGACATTGTGTACACGCCATCGGGTAAGCTCGCGGGGAAGAAGGCTCTTATCACCGGAGGAGACTCCGGCATCGGCCGCGCGGTAGCCATCCTGTTCGCTATGGAGGGCGCCACCGTGGCCATTGTCTACCTCCCGCCCGAGGAAGAGGACGCACAGCACACCAAGACCCAGGTAGAGAAGAACGGCGGGCAGGCCATCCTCATCCCCAGCGACCTGTCCCTGTCGATTAACTGCAAGGATGTCGCAAAGCGGGCTGTAGAAGCGCTCGGCGGGATCGATATCTTGGTTAACAACGCTGCTACTAGGCAGGAGCAAGGAGATATTTGTGACATTTCCGAGTGAGTATTCATCAACCAGTCATTCAGAGGGGCATATTCATAACAAACATTGTGACAACAGGGAGCAGTGGGCGTCCACTTTCCGCGTCAATTTGGACTCGTACTTCCATCTTACCAAGTACGTGCTGCCATATTTGTCTAAGGGCGGCGTGATCATCAATAGTGCGTCCGTGGACTCCTATATCGGCGTCCCCAGCCGACTCGACTATGCGACGAGCAAGGGCGCCGTGGTTGCCTTCACTCGTGCACTCTCAAACCAGCTGGTTAAGAAAGGCATTCGCGTTAACGCAGTTGCTGCCGGGCCGGTGTGGACGCCACTTGTGGCCACAGGCGTGAGCGAGCAGAGTCAACAGGGTCACGGGTTGGGGAATTGGACGCCGATGGATAGAGTGGGACAGCCGAGTGAAATTGCGACAAGTTATGTATTCCTCGCATCCAAGGAGAGTGTATTTATGAGTGGGCAGACCCTGCATCCCAATGGGGGCATCGTTGTCAATGGTTAATCTATATAGTACTGGACGGATAGGAATATGAATTCTCCAGCTTCTAGGAATCACAGAGGTTACCCGTTGCGAAAAGTTATGAGCCATTAGAACATCCACTCGCGTTACCTGGTGTTTTGTATATCTCGACTCACCGTTGGCATTCAGCGCTGACAAGTACAAGGTCTGCCTCAGGTTTTCATTTGCCTGTTGTCAAGATGCTTCTCCAAAAACTCAAACCAAGGCCGATAAATCAATGAGCTACCATCTCAATGTGGCCCTACAAACAGCGCCGCAAGATTTGTCGGCAAGTGAGAGACGAGACTCCAAAGGCAAATCATCCGATAGAGAGCATTCTGTGACACTGTTGGAATGTGACAGGGGCCCAAGCTAACAGAGGAACCCCGATCGATCATGAAAAGCCGACTCCTATTCTAGATCCTGGCGACCGGAGCCGGAGCTTGCCCCGTTGGATGGCAAAGCAACGAAAAAGATTACCTATCACAATATTACTGTCACTGTGACATTAATGGCGTCAAGAGGCCGTCATGTTTCTGTGGCCTGTGGTAGCATTCTCCCTCCTATGTACTCCGTACAACAATGGTGTTGCATACCACCACTCGGTTCGTGCGACTGGATGTGAAACACGGCGCGTACTTGACTCCAGTCCTGACAGCATAGCTTAAATAACTGTGTCCGAACACGTGACTGTTTGATTTCTTTTCATCAATTCATTGGCTGACTGGTACTATTAATGATCCCTGTGGGCCAGTTGTCTGACAGGTGACGACTGCGGGGGAAAAATGTGACGACACACAAGAGTAATGCCAACGTTGATTACACACACATACTAACGCCGTTTACTGTCAAATCATGAATTATTGAAAGAGGATAGACATTGTATTCCCAACTATTGCATCATTTTGCCGTAATAGGCTTTGTCAAATGCCATGAATGGGTTCGAGGCCCGAGGGGCGATGGCTATAAAAGATATTCCCTTTTGGCTTCAGTGATCACAAGCGATAGTACCAAGGAGTTCCGGCTATTGAATCAAGCAAACAACGGCAATTTCAAATATCATGGCTAAATATAAGACTGGCCAGTCAGTTCGCTACAAGCCAGTTGGCGGTAAGAGACGCTCCTTGCACCATTGTATTTAGTTTAGAACTGATTAATTAAGGTCCTGACTCGCAAACCTCTGAGACTGTTGGTGTTATTACTGACGTGTTGACGGAGCCTGGCATTCAAGCCGATCGAAATGTCCAAGCCAGCCCTGATTCTCCTCGGTACGAGGTAATAGAAGCAAACAATAACCAATGACGTTAGATAGGCGACACTGACGCGCAAGTTTAGATTCAGAATTCGAACACTGGCAAGGTAACTACAGTGTACGAGGCCAACATTCTCGGTCTATCCGAGTAAAGGCATTAAGAAGTTGGAGGAAGTAAGTAGATAACCGGCATCTCTAGGGGATAGGAATGTAGGAATACAAGAATGTAGTTCTAGCCTTCAATGAACTCTGTGGAGGTCCCCTGGATGCCCCCAACGCGGTGTCCGGCCGAGAATGATTGTGGACCAACCATGACTCCATATCTACCCTCGAATATGGGATTTAAGGTGGCTGCAGTAGTTATCTGAATTGAGGTATTTTCTTGAGAATGGCAATTTGGTTTTCGCTGTGATGCATCTATACGCGTCCATTAGAGGACCGATCTTCAATCTCCTTGCCTTCCAAGTGTGCCGATAGATCCAGAGTGTATTGAGAGCAACAGACCGTACTCGGGTAGGGCCTAGAGACCGGCCCCCCGTGCTTTTCATTCAGTCACCAGTGACCGTGCCTCAAGCACGGGGGGTACGGTGACTAGGAAAAGGTTCGGTTGACTGAGGAAATTTAAGATACCTCTAATAGTAAGGCAAGGCCTAGGAAAAAGAAGTACCGTTAATATGTCGAAGTCACGTGATATATGCGGGGAAATTTGGAGATGAAGGATACTTCTGATAATAAGGAAAGACCTAAGAAAAAGAGGTACCTTAGATTTCCTCAGTCAACCGCCCCTGTGCCTAGTCAACGTACCCCCCGTGCCTGACCCTCTGGCACCACAGGTGGAATGGGTTAGGCTAAGGGGGGCCGGTCTCAAGGCCCTACCCGAGTACCATATTTGATGTTCATTGTGACGTCAAATTGGTACGGAAAATCATTTCACTCGGCAGCACATCATCCGAGAAAATCTATCTAGATCATGAAACAGCTCATCAACTCCTTGGGGCTACTTCTCGGATGCCCTCGCGACTTTCTATCAAAGTACATAATCAACCTTTTCGTTATCAACAGCAGTGCATCATTGTTTGTTTTCCACTAATCTAAATACAGATTTATAGAGGTTTTAGGATTAACGTTATAGCTGCACAAAAGGAACAAGAAGGCATAATGAGTAGTTTCCAGCTCCAACCTAACTGATTGGATTTTTTTTGTTGAGAAATGATTGAATTTGGTGATTTGTTTATTCTGAAAGTGAGGCAATGGATGGTGGGTGATGGCCAAAGGTAGGGTTGCCTTGTTATTTTATGCCCAGAAATAGTTAACGTACAAGATAAGCGAGTGGATCAGACAAGCGAGTGGATCAGCATACTGTGCAGCTAATAATAGCTTACCCTATAGTATTTTAGAGCTTAAATAAATTAGCTAAAAATCACCTTCCTTTGTCATCACACTTTCTTGGCATACAAGTGTTAAGAAAGTGGCCCTGTCTACACCTAAATCCTTAACAAGTGCACAACAAACGCCTCGATTTGCGCTTTGCGCAGCCGCAAGCCGCGGCGATGGCTTCGTCTACGACGAACCCGCCCGCAGCTCCGGACCCCTTCGATTTGGGGATCCACACTCCCGCCAATCTGAACCGAGGAGCCCGTGCAGCCCTCTTGCAGAACAGCCCTGCGGCCGTGAACAGCACCATTGGTGTTTCACCCGGACCCAGGCGGATGGCTCAGACACCATCCTCGCCACTCAATGCCGCTACCATTACTGCAGCTACGGAAGGTGCTGAGTGCGCCAGCCCCTCATCGACTTTTGAACAGCAACCAGTCTCTATCATCGAATCAGCCAATGATCTAGCACGCGAACGCATAGAGGAGTACAATGCTAAACTTATGGTATTCCAGGCCTTCTGCGCCAAGTTCGAAGAAGCTGCACAACAATTCACCACCGGACCGCAACGACGTTTCGCTTAACAGTTTGCCGACAGCTTCCTCGACTCCTGGAAACGAGAGCTCTCCAGTACCGGACCTACCATCCCCAAGCCTACCTACAGCAGCGTAGCCGCTGCCTCGCTTCCCACTGACCGTGATCGTCTAACCCACAGACAACAACAACAACAACATGGACGCCGCCAAACAGATCCACCTCATCGCCAAGGGCAACAGTCGACCATCGCCCCACCCCGGCAAGACCTCCGTGTCTTCATCCGTCTGGAAGCCGAGGCTCCGGCCAGGGCCCACAGTGGCTATGCCATCCGGACTCTGATCCGGGAAAAACTCGGCGCCGTCTCGGACAAGATTCGACAGGTGTTCCAGGTCCGATCTGGATGGGCCGTCCTGGCCGCCGATTCTGCGACACGCGACTACCTCGTAGAAAAGCAGGCCGACTGGGCGGCTGAACTGGGAGCTATAACAGTAGAAACGAACAAGGAATGGTTCACCTATGTGGTCTCAGACTTTCCCACAAGACTGACCGACTTCCACGGCAATGAGGTGAATAGTGACAGCGTTGTCAGCGACGAGATAGAAATCCAGACTGGGCTCAAGCCCGTTGACGTACGCCCTGCACGACAATTCTCGGATAATCCCTTGACCAAGGCCCTGCTCGTGTCTTTTCTGAAGCCCACGAAGAGATTCTGGTCGCTTTTCGGCAGCAGCGCAGCCAGACTCATTGACAAAACCGACCGACCCAGACAGTGTGAGACGTGCTGGGGTTATCACTTTGCCCGCAACTGTCATAGACAGCCAGTCTGTCGACGCTGTAGTAAGACCGGCCACCGTGTAGACGATTGCATAGCACGAGAACAGTGCATCAACTGCTTAGGCCCCCACCAGGCCAACTTTCGTAGGTGCCCAGCTCGACCAAAGACAGTGCACGGCGTGCTCCGCCGACTCACTAAAGAGCAACGAAAACATGTCCGGACCGTAGGTGCGGAGACATACCGACAACGACATCGGGAACCACATCTGGAATTGCATCAGGAAACTCAGCAGAGCATGGCTGAGCAACAAAGCGAGGATATCACATCACAAGAACAGCTGAACGCTCGTGCTCCCAGCCCAGCTGTATCAGGAGCACCTTCGTGCATCATGGTAGCCACGACTCCTCATGCTGGCTATGAAGCAGAAGAAGAACCCGAACAGCCCAGACCAGGCTCACCGCGAAAGCGTCGAATCGTTCTCATCAATCGCTCTCATGACCAGGAATAGACATTCCCTAACACGAAAGAACGACAGGAAGCCGATCAGGATCTTCCAGGCCAACGTCGGCAAGATCCCTCCGGCCCACGACTGCGCTCTGGCGCTGGCCGACTCGGAACGATATGATATCGTGCTCGTGCAAGAGCCGTGGACGGCTCATACAGAGACCCGCTCTCTAACCAAGACTCACCCTGCATACGACACATTTACGCCGGTCGACATGTGGAACAGCAATGATACTCGGCCTAGAGTCATGACATATGTCCGGCGAGACCCCAGACTTCTGGCTGACCAGATCCGGCCCTTTCAGACTCGCGATATCCTTTGGCTCGCGATCAACGACATGACGATCGTCAACTTCTATCGCCAGAACGACGAGATGGATGCCCTGAACACGCTGTTGCAATGGTCTGTTCCGGAGCGCTGCCTCGTTGCTGGCGATTTCAACGCCAGGCATCGTAGTTGGCAGACAGGTCAAACTACAAACCGTGGCAAAGAGATTGCAGGCTGGGCGTTGGAGAATGACCTCGACCTCCTTAACACTCTAGATATACCGACAAACCCGTACGGCAACACGATTGATCTGGCCTTTACTAATATGCCACTGGCCGAAGCTACCGTCGAGGACCATCTCGCCACGAGCTCTGACCACTTCACACTCAGCTTAACCCTCCCTGACACCAAGCCGGCTCCGATGCAGCCGGGCAAGATTCGGGTGACGACGGAAGACGAGCTCAGACGATTCGCCGAGATCGTGGAGCTTGGCGCTACAGGAATCCCTCTCACCGATTCGACCTCCGAAGAGCTAGATGAGCTTGCCTCTGCACTTGTAAATTTACTAACATCAGCAGCGAAGGCAGCTGGCCGGCCCGCGCGGAAAGGCGGATGTCCGGCTCCCTGGTGGACGGAGGAGTGCGCCGACGCCGCGGCTGCTTTTCGAGCCATCAGACGACTCTACCCTATTGGATTCAACCAGGATGTCTAGATGGCCAAGAGAGACTTTCATCGTATAGCCCGTCGGGCCAAAAGACAGTATTGGCGGAACCTCATCGATAGCTTCTCCAGCAGCAGCGCTGTTTTCAAAGCTGTCCGATGGCTGAAATCGCCAGGCGCTTTTCAGCCTCCACCCTTGCAGGTCGACAACGTCGTCTTCGAGACCCAGATGGATAAAGCTAACGCACTCCGACAGGCTACGTTAGAACGACGAACTGCAGACGACGACATTGACAATCCTTGGGCATCAATCTCTCCCTCTAGATCGATTCCATTTTTGAACAAAATCTCTTTAGACAAGGCGCAGCATACCACTATCCACACAGGCAATACATCTCCAGGAGCAGATAATATCACTGTGAACCTTCTTAAGGCCGCGTGGCACATCATCGGGACACATATCCGCCGCTTGTTCAAAAGATGCCTCACTATAGGCCACCATCTGAAGTCGTTTAAAGAAGCAGAAGTGGTCATAATCGCCAAACCCGGACGCCGTGATCTCATGTCGCCTAGGGCTTGGCGACCTATCTCTCTGCTCTCTTGCCTCGGTAAGGGACTAGAACGGCTGATCGCACGCCGCCTAGCGTGGGCAGCTGTTTACTTCGGCGTCCTCCACCCTCAGCAGGCCAGAGCGCTCCCCAAGAGGTCGGCGACAGACTTGGTGACCGCCCTGATCCACGACATCGAAGAAGCATTTGCACGCAACAAGGTCGTCACCCTGGTCACGATGGACATACTAGGTGCTTTCGATACCGTCATGCGCAACAGGCTCGTCCTGCGTCTCCGTGAACAGGGCTGGCCTGACCATCTAGCCAGATGGGTTGAGTCTTTTATGATGGAACGATCAGCCCGTGTCAGATATCAAGACACCACCACTCCACTTTATCCTCTCCAGTGTGGCCTTCCCCAAGGTTCACCGGTATCGCCAATCCTCTTTCTACTCTACACTGAGCCAATCTACCGACTAGGCAACCCCCAAGGCCGCTTCGGCTATGCAGACGACACAGCCATCCTGTCCATAGGCGACACGGTCGAGGAAACTTCCACAATGGCATCCAACTCTATCGACGAGATGGCGCGCTGGGGTGCGGCAAATGGCGTCTCTTTCGACACAAAGAAGACCGAATTCATGCACTTCTCCCGCAGCAAACTCAGGACTGCCCCGGCAGTACGCCACGGCGGTGTCGAGAAACATCCCGAATCAGCTCTGCGCTGGCTAGGCATCTGGCTGGACAGCAGGCTATCTTTCCGACTTCATGTCGAAAAGTGGGCGGCCAAAGCGAAGGCAGTGGCATATCACCTGCGAGGACTAACCAACACGATACACGGCCCTCTACCGAGTGCTGTGCGAAGTGCCGTCAGGGCTTGCGTCGAGCCGGTTCTACTTCACGGATCCGAGGCGTGGTACCCGGGTAAGACCAGGCCGCGGTGGACACAGCCTATGAAAGATCTGCCATCGAGTAATCAGCATCTCCTACAGAGAATGAGCAAGGCCCTGAACCAGGCCATGAGAGCCATACTTCCCGTCTGGAAGACGACGCCCACCACCATCCTGCATAGAGAAAGTGGGATACCACCAATTAACCAACTGCTTGATGCAAGGCGACTTAGATTCTCCGCCCGACTCAAGTCGCTAGACGAGAGCCATCCTCTAGCAAGTCGAACGCACCCACCTCGCCAACATACTTACCACGACCTCATCAAACGAAGATATCAAATGCA
>LBNR01000079.1:0-38954 GCA_001262555.1 Fusarium nygamai | reverse complement strand
ATCGCAAGTAATTGATCAGATGGATGTTGATACACAGGTGAGGGAATTATCGAGAAGTGGTGCTCGAGGAAGGTCGGCGCGACCGGGCAATCGGCGATGTGGTGTATGCGGCAAGGCCGGGCATAATGCAAGGACCTATCAGGTAGTAATTGAGATCTCTGGGGAAGAGTATAGTGAGTAGTTTTATCTAATTAGGTAGTTTGTAGTGGTTTTAAATTGATTACTAGTTAAAGGGTTCGGAAAAGTGCGGCGCATACTTGTCTGCGGCGCATGCTTATCAAACACGTTAGCCTTAACTTACTAACCTTTATAGTTTTTTCTTAACATTAATAATTCTTTTTTCTTGATTTATCTTTTTTTCTTTTTTTTTTTAAAAAAATCTTTTTTTTACTCTTATAACTACCTTACTATTATCCTTATTTTATATATTGAAATACTTATATTATTTAGTTTTAGGAGACAGGGATTTACTTATGTACTTACTTCACTTTGGGTTAGGTGGGTTTTGGCCTATGTCCGTTGTATTTCCTGAGACCTTGCGTTTTCTTTGACACCTCGGTTTGTGCCAATCTGTTAAATACTGGTGAAAATGAGACCGGCTAACCGGATGACCGAACTACCGGTCAGAGAGCTGTCTCAGCACTGTAACAACCTCTTAGATAGGTCATTACTGAACAGATAGAAATAGGGTTCCAACCCAACTATCGGACAGAGAGAGGGACACACACAATGGACCCCAATATCTGACACAATCAGTCACAAGCAATGACAAGCACCGAGTCAGGGTCGGAAACAAGTGGATATAAACATGGCACGATCCCTTAGGATCCGGTAAGGCACCACTGTGGTATTTGTTAGGACCCTATCCAATTAAACTGCCAGTATCAATAGTACCTTTTACTCTTAGCAGATTGAGCTGAGATTAAGGTACCTTAGATAATGCAATTTGCAGATCAAGACCTTGTTTCTCACTGTTACGCCACCTTAAGGCTGGTATTTGTGGCGTGAAGATCAGCAGCCAATCAATACTGGAGCAAGCCCCACAAAAGTACTTTACTGGTGCCTTTCCGGATCCTAAGGGATAAGACACTGGGGAAGTAGATAGGTGTTAAGAAGGTAATGTAGCTTTATGTAGACTTGGCAATTGCTGGGACCTTTGGCACAACTAAAGTTAGGTGGGGATAAATGTACTTTTGATTTAATGCATTTTTATTGGCTAACCCCGCTGCTAGGTACGGAGGTGGAGGCTTACGACAGTCAAAGGAATAATAAGGCTAAGTTAGTGACGTAACTAATCATCACTACTTCCTCCCTTAGATGACATCATAGATCACATGTAGCAACTCTCAAGGTACTCATAAACTCTATAGCCATAATATCAGACTACAGTTCTCTTGAACAGCCCCTTATAGGGAAGAAAAAAGCGACCATGGCTCCACCTAAACGTTCAAAAAAGTCAACATCGTCTGCCATCTCGTCTTCGCACGCACCAAATTCTCCTTCCAAGCATCGTACTGATCTGTCTTCTCAAATATCCAACGAAGATCAGGAGTCCCAGAACATAACTATCAGCAATGGAAACAACGCAAACGCGGTTAACAGCACGGTGTCTGCTGATCCTGCCCTCCTCGACGAAGAGGTAAACACAGGTGGTGACAGGACACTCCCGCTCGGCCCGTCTGACCGGGCGTACACAGCGGGTGGAGGATACAATGCGCTCAAGTCGTTCAATGGCCAGATCTATTCTGGCATGGCCGTTGGTGGATCCCACACTTGGAACTATGATCAAGGCGTGTGGCACGAGGTGAAGGAAGAGCCGGATTTGTGGAAGATTGACTATAAGGCAAACAAAAGGAGGGCGAGAGCGGCTCCCAAAGGGAGTGGCGCACCTGTAGGAACCGAGTACCACTGGCTGATTGTCGCACACCAGGTGAGCTATCAATACCCTTGAGCATGAAAAAATCGGCATCGTGCTCATTCTTTTCTCTGCATATAGTATGTCAAGAAGATTGACGCGAACACATATGAGACGAACCTCACTGGATCCAAGTACAAGCTCGCACACAAGGCAGCCACCTCCAATTCGTGGTCAACCAATACGGTCAAGGGCCAGCGAGACCGCGAGATTGAACTCCTTGAAGATGCTAGACGGCGTGTCGAAGGGTTGCCACCGGTGCTAGCCAGCGAGAAGATAAAAGTCGTCAAGCAGGAAAAAGGGCAGCAGAAACTTGAGGATCTGTTTGCGAAGGCGGGAGGAAATAAAGGCACAGACATTGCTGATGGGAGAAAAAGGAAGAGGGAGGAGTGAGGTCTTGAAAGGCTTGCCAGGGAGCATTGCGAGATTCTGCCCTATTGCAAAGTTATTAGCACCCTTATAATCTCCTTGAGTTATAGTAGCTCTTTTTTAATCGTCTTATTACAGTGTAATAGCTCTTAGGCAGCCTAGCCACGGCTTCATTTAATTTTGTGCTGTGCCATATCGTTGGTGTTACGTTTGCGATCAACTCAGTCTTAAAATGCAGTTCCGGGGTCACTTAGCCGCATCCCTCATGGCTCGGGAGTTTTTCAACCGACAAGATTCATTCACCTGCGAGGAAGTTCTTTTGCGGAAAAATCGCCGCGGTCCGTGCTTCATTTTATAGGTGCCCCCCATAGTTATTGCAGCGTGAACAACCACAGACATAGTACAGCGAAGCTCAAACGCTCAGAATATTCCACTCAGAATCGTAGATATGCCCCCATGAACCCAGAAACAACCAAGTCGCAACGTTATAGACCTAGCTGAGAGTATTGGGGCTTGCATAATAGACGTTAAAACGGCGTCGGCTGCCAGTTTACATGGATTTACCAGGCCGGCATCCTACTGGTATTAGATGGGCGGGCTGCTGGGATCCCCCTACCCTGCCCGATCGGGATGCCGCCAAACCTGGCTTCGAAGGCAGCGCTCCCGCAACTACTTATGCCTTACCTAAGTATTATATACTATATAGATCTTTTTATATTCTAAAACTTCTTTTATAATTACCTAAGGTATATAATAATATTTAGCGAAAAGCCTGTCGAGGTTTTTATTGGATGGTACGAGGGGGGCAACCCCATCTGGGATTGCGCAAAGTGCCTTGAGAAACCAAAAGTTTGAGGCTGGAGGTGATATATTGATGGCGTTGAGTAGCCGAGCGGATGGTCAAAATTTGGGTACTCCTCACCTGGAAGGAGTATTTTATGGTGGCCGCAGAACTGATTGAGACTTTCTTTTCGTAAATTATCACCCGCTCAGTTCGATATTGTGTCCATACATCTGACTTGAAATCTCATCACCTAAATCAGGCCGAGCATGGCTTATCGAGGCGCCAGCCATAGTATGAGTACCACCGGCCGACATCCTTCTCCACCAAGTTCAACACTTTAACGGTAATTTTTTGGGTGCCTGAGCGGGTGTCAGCATTGTTCCTGTAGAAGTATTAAACGCAGTCGAGTACCTTGCTTGACACGGAAGGTTCCAAAGAAGCCTCCATGGGTAATGGATATGTAAGGCGCGCCAGCACCAGTGCCAGCCTTGAGATTGGAGCCAAAGATGTGGCGTGGGTTGAACTTCTCCTCGCCCTGTAGAGTCAACGGCCCGTGTGTCCTTCCAAGCTCCTGGCCATCGGCATAAATGGAAAACTGTTCGCAGGTGTGCCATGTGTCAGCAATCGAGAAAAGAACGTCGGAAGACTCCGTGTATTGCCCGACATTGAAATCCTTAGTGATTTCTTCTTGGAATGGTGGGTGCGCGACCTGTTCCCAATCCTTTATCTGGCTACCGACGCAGGGAGTAAACTCTGTGCAAGCCCCATAGAACGTGTACTTGGTTGACCCTTTGCCGACGACTTCCACATCCGTGTCCAACGTGCCTGGCGAATAATCAGTTTGATGCCGACACCACCTTTTCTATTTCACCAGCAGGAGTGCTTACCGGCAGGTATAAAGAAGTTGCCCCCTCCATAATCGTAGTGATGCAATTTCTTGTACACGTACGTACGTACGTACTGTATTTTAGCCGCTGTACATACGTACAACTTTATTGTACGTACAAATATGTACCATACAAATTTCCCCTTTCCTTTTTAGGTAATCCTGGGTAACTTAGTAGGCTTCTCACGGTCCCCGTCTTCTGCCATTTTGGCCTCAAACCTCTGATTCCACCTTAGTGCCAACCTCCAATATATCACCCGTCGACTGTAATACACCCTCCCACTCAAAATCTCCACTGGTGGAAGCCATCACACCATCCATCCAGACCATCTTGCCCCGCGCATTCACAAATAACTCGAAATATGAATCTTCGAGTTCTAGCCAGTCCTTCTCCTCAAGATCCGCCCAGCGCTTTTTATGGGCGTACTACTGATCCTTAAGGCGATCTAATACGTGGTCGTTCATAAAAATGAAGGCCTGAATGTCAGCGTGCATGGGCGTAAGGCGATTTCGAGCTTTCGTGTGTATGAAACTAATAGCAGAGAAACTTCGTTCTGACGGCACAGAGTTCGCGTGTTCATTACCTTCACGGCTACTCTAGCCAGAATCGAGCCCTGGTTGAGGAGGCACTGCCACGCCATTGCTGGCTTGAAGCCATCATCGTATACAGCGCTGTGCTTATTAAACAAGCCGTCTGGGCCGCCTGTATGCATTCGGAAGTGTGTGAATTCGGAAAGGGCACGGTGGTATTCGTCGTCGTTTTTCAGCTGTTTCTGCAAATACTCTTGTACGCGCGCAAAGACGCTAGGCGGCAGTTTCGAATTTGGACCTGTTGTATCAGGCCGGAGGGCATCGGCGATCCAATGTATATCGTACGTTTGCTTATCAAGTCGGGCTTTGAATATAGCGTCAATGTCGTCCCGCGGAATATCAGGAAACTGATCAGCCTCTCCCATCTCAGACCATTTGCTTTTGATTTGCAGCCAGCGATTTACAACGTGTGCGATTCCCGCCCCATCAGCCTCGGAAGCGTGTTGAAATTCGTTCACGGGTTTTAGCACAGCGATCGCAGCCTCCAGTTTTAGCCAGAAGCTGTTATCTTTAATGATTCGAACCGCTTCGGGCTGGAGAACGGGGCAATCTTGAGATCGCAGCTCATCCCGTACGTCTTTTCGAATAGACCAGTCTCTAGCAGGGTCTTGAGAACGGAGGAGGGAGAAGAAAGAATTGTACTGAGAACCCCAGCGTGTAATTATACTATTCGGAACGAGCGAGTTAGTATACCGATTTCTCAATTACAGCTAACGATTTACCAGGACCTCTTGATCAGTGCGCGAGTTACTCCGTTCCACCTTGTACATTGGCACATTCTCAATCTTTACAATTGTAATTTAGACCGTAAGAAGAACCTAAAAAGGGTGCTGACGTTATTACAAAGATCCTCAAAGAATGGAAGAAGAAGGATATCTTTAATTAGAAGCTGAAGACCGTGAGAATCGCATAGAGAGACGTTGATATGTGAGAGCTCTGGGAATCTCCCTAGCAAGCCGTGTACAGAGCGCACCGTGTTTTCGGTATCTGTACAGATAGAATTGATTCTGGAGAGATCACCGCCGCACAGTTGCTGCATTTCTCCCCATATCAGCTTCACCCAATTCTCCGCTGTGTGCTGTTCGTCTCCCGTGTCAAATAGAAGGCTGGGCCGTCTGATAGCTGTACCGAGATATTAACGATTCTGTGACCCGAGACATTATTTGAAGCGTCAAATATGATGTTGAACCATTCTGAGCTGGTAATGCGTTTGAAAACCTCGTCATAGAGTTCCTGATAGAAGTCGGGAAGAATTCTCGTGATGGCAGCGCGGCTAGGAGGCTTCCAGCCAGGCTTAATGCGAGTGAAGAAATAACGCCAACGGCGGCTCTCGAAGAGGCTGAAGGGCCGACCACCGGCGATTACAGCAGCGGCGGCATCATAGGCGTAACTGTTACTCTCGTCCTGCGAGATATGCTGAATTCCGACCTCGGTTATCTTCTTTTGTATGGCTTCTGAATATGAGGGAAGATAGCCAGCGTTAGCTTGGGTGGGCGCCATCTTTTTGGCGATACCTTCAATCGGGAGAGAATGGCAGTGTTGAGCTGCTCAGCCAACGGAGTTTTTGTACAGCCCCCGTATTCGTACAATATGACCCACAAATTCCCCTATTAGGATTATTGTGGATCCCATTGTACGTACATAGTACGTGTACGTACTTTTCCTTTCTGTACGTATGTACGTACAACACAGTTGTACATACTGTACAACATCACTACCGGTAATACTAGCGGTTTGTTGTCCGAACGTGTCAGAAAACCGCCGTCCCCGCACGAACAGAACAAGCAAGAACACTGCTGTCACGTTGTGTACTTTACATAATGAGGAGTGTTCCGATCAACTACACCAACTACACTTTTCGACCTAGAGTAGTGTAAGTGTAAATTATGTAAGCAACTGTCCGGTGTAGTGGGTGTAGTGTGCTACACCAGCGCCTTTGGTGGATGTAGTTGACGGTTGGTTTGTCGTATACTTCGCTCACGTGACTTGCGCTCTTGATCATGGATGGTACTTGCCCAGCCTACTACCCCTCACTCTCTCCCTCGTCGCCCTGAGCCCTCAGCCATGCTGTTGCTTGTTCTGCTAACTCGCCATCACTCATCCCAAGACCCTCATGAATCTGCTCTTCCTCGCGCCACGAGATCAACATCGGATCCAGTTCCTTGACGATCCCAGCCCTATACCATGACCGCGATACCTGACATATGGAGATAATTTGGGCATCCAGAAGGCTTCGTGACGGCACCGCCATTCTTCCGGCAGCTGAAAAGAGCCTCTCGCACTCTGCAGACATTGGCTGAATGGCCAAAAAGTCCAACGCCATCCGCGAAAGTCGAGGGTATTTCAACCTCCTTTCATGCCAGTACGTAATAGGATCGCGAACTCTCCTATCACTCGCTTCGCGGCTACCTTGCCATGTCTCGTATTCATCACCTTTGACTGCTTCATCGTCTGAAGAGTCGTATCTTGCCGGCATATGACGACTGTTGGCCTCGAATGGGCTGAAGAACTTGCGTCTTTTTGCTGGACGTTGGTCGTCTGACTCGTCTGCTTGAGAGAGGATATCGGAATTCGCGTACTCGGTCCTCCAAACTCGGTAAACCATCTCCTTAGCCTTGTCGACCCATTCTGGATGGGTGTCCCAAGTGTGCTCGAAATACGCCCACTTGTATGCAGGATGGAGAGCAAGAGCGGCATAGTAGATGGGTGTTTCATCTAGAGCTGAATAATACTTTTCAAGCTTGTCCCAGGCGAGATTAATCCCGATCCTGAACTGTTCGGCGTCGGGAAAGCCTGCTGCAAGCAATTTGTATTGCTCTAGTTTCGAGAGGAGCTCTTCGAAACCTAGAATCACATCCCATATGTTACCATATGAGCCCAGAAACCCTCGCCTTCTCTTTCTGACTTGTCCGTCACCCTCCAAAGTCCTCACTACATTCTCATAATGCGTCAATATCTCCTCCAGGCACTGGAGGGCTTCCCAGTCGCTGTCCGTTAGCTTGTTCTCCTCCTCGCAGATACGTGGCATTTTTGCGGACTTCCTGACCTGACCTGTCCTCTTCGACCTATTCTCATCTTCCCACTCCTGTTTGTACTTTACCACCAGCAAGATAAGATATGGCCGAATTTTGAGTGCCCAGCTGGATTGCCCATCAACTAGAGACTGAGTGCAGAGAGACACTCAGCCCGAACACGTATTCCCGTAGCTCTCCATAGAGATCCGCTTGGGCAGACTCATTGTCTTCCCCAGCCTCCGCTGTTGCAAAATAGAGATGCCCTGCTGGGTCGTTTAGAGTTTGGATGCTTTCGCTAGCTTCATCCGAGTCTTCGCGGTTCTCTTCACCACTGAAAACGCCGTAATCATCGGCATCCGTGTTTTTGACATCCGTCTCCTCGTCGGTCCAGGTTGCCCCGACCTCCGTGTCGAGATACTCATCCTGATACACCTTTTCTTCTCCATAGCCGTGCTTTCCTCGCCATATATCCTTGATCCTTTCTCTGTAGCACAAGATTCGCCTGTACTCTTCGGTGTGTTCGCTACCCGTCCATCTCTTCCCAGTAAACATGGTTCCATATCAAATCGAGGTAGCGCACCTGTTTTCTACTTAAACGAGCCCTGTGCAGTTTGGTACGTTCGATTGGACTCATACGGTGAGTCCGAAAGACTAGAGCAAGGCATCGTTTGAAGAGAAGCCGGTACTTTTTCGTTGTGGAATCGTAGCTGACGAACGTAAACGGTTTCGGATAACACGCCAAAGGGCCGACTACTTCGCAGCCAGCAGAGTAACTCTCGACTAGTCTTCCTGGCCGTTTCCTCAAAACGATCCATTGCCTTGTCGAACAAGTCAAGGATCATAGCGATCTTATGCTCATCGTCTGCACTTCTTAGTTCGCTTGATTCGGCGTCATTCTGTCGACAAAAAGGATGCATCCGGACCGGAGGACCGGCCTGCCGATGAGGCATTTCGATCAACTTAGAAAGCATAGGGCGGCTTATTCCTTGATATGTATCTTCCCAGCCCGTTCTCTCCAACCATGGTCCTTTCTCAGCGAACGATAACTTCAAGGACTCGGAGCCCGTTCCTGTTGCGGGAGGATTCGGCAGCGGCCCAGGTTGCCTGTGTTTTAGTTCACGTTCTCGCACTGGTTTCAGATGGTCCTGAACTCCCTGGCCCCCGATAGGTCGAAGTTGGCTCCCATCACGCTCAATGATCCAGTATTCTCGACCCGGATCACCTGCCCATGTTTGCAGGTAAACGTGGTGGAAAAGAGAATCAAGATTTTAAAAGCTCACGCTTCGCCAAAATAGGGACACTCTCATTGCATCTGTAGTTTGGAAAAATGCCGTTTTGGTAGCTGAAAGCTGGCAGTACGAAAGCTGCATCCGCCGCAATGGAAATCATCGTAGGACGTAAATGTGGATGCTCAGCGCATCCATCTTCCCGAGGGCGAATGAGGTCGGTCTGAGAAGGCCTGGGATAGACTTTAGGATCTTTGTAAGTCCTTTTCTCGCATCCTCTGTAACATGGTGTCTGTCGCGAAGATGGGTTGTGACACGGGAGCCGGTAGTCGAGAGGGCAGATTGGCATTCCTTTCGACAGCAGATGAGTGTATGTGCATCGTAATCAATGAAGAGTTGAAGATTTCTTAATAATCTGCAAATGACTGCCTGGGGTTCGTCTGGGTGGAGCTGGCTACGACGTGCTGCGCCATGGTGTCTAATTTCTCGTGGATGCGTTTGATCTCTTCGGCGGCCTGCACTTGCAAGGGCTCGATATCGCGTGGGGCGTGCTGCTGGATTCGTTTAAGCTTGTCAATCTGTTCCTGCATCAGCTTTCGTTCTTGTGCGGCTTGCGCCTGAATGCCTTGAATATCCTGTTGCAGCTGCGTAATTGCCTTCTCCTGGCCTTCAATCATTTACTTGAGCGCCTGCTGCTCCTTTTTCCAAGCGTTCTATAGAGTCTCGATGATTCTCTCGTGAGAAGTCGTGATTTCCTTTACGGTTTCCTGCTGCGCCTTTGCCATCTGTTTTATTGTTTCGTTGCATACTTCGCGGACCAGGGCTTGCATTACTATCCCAATATTGTCCGACAAGTTCTCCATCCCTTTTGCTGTTAGCTTTTGCGGCCGGTCTAATTTGCGCGTGCTGGAGTCCTGAGGGCAGGCGTCATCGGAGGTCACAACGATGCTGTCCGCAACCGCGTCCATCACGTCGTTTCGCGTCGCGTCGCACCCCGCTTGACTTTCCAAACGGCTACCTCCACGACGTTAATAAAGATTGTAAAGATTGTCCTTATATACTGATGTGGAAGGCAATCCAGTCACTTCTACATGTGACTATGGGGCGAGTAAGCCCTTTGGGCTGTTACTTCGAACCATGTTGTTATTAATATATGCCTCGTCGAGCGAACACCTAAAGCTACAATAAGCACATAAAGCATCTGTGCTAGGATATGAATGACAATAGCGGTGTCATTGTTCTCCTCTCCTTTGCACGTCTCCATCATTTTTCATCATCTCTCATTTTTAGGGCGCATTCTTCAGACACTCGTCGATTTCCTTCTTGAACTTCTCACGAATGACTTTCCGGTTCAGCTTATGCGTGGCAGTGACAAGTCCCTGGGTATCGGTCAATATGGCTGCGCCTAGATAACTCTGGGTTGTTTGAGACTTACGCTTGGTGGGGTCCACTCCTCATCGGTGATGACGACGCCGGACACAATTTCCATGCTAGCTAGGCCAGAGCGCTTGCCGGTGCTCTGAAGATCCTTGAGAATGAGGCTGCGAACCTTAGGGTCGTAGGGCATGCTTTGCTCATTTACACCTAGGCCCTTGATCTTCTCAGCGAGAACGGTCTCGTTGGGCATGACGACTGCGATGGGGCGGGAGTGTTGAGAGTCGGCGTGTACCATAACGTTTATTATGGTTTGGGTGCCTCGGTAGACAGACTCGAGCTTCTCCAGGGCGATATACTCACCGCCCTGCGTCTTGACAAGATTCTTGATCCGGTCGATGACTCGCAGATGGCCGTTGTCGTCGAACTCTCCGATATCACCAGACTTGAACCACCCATCGCGAGTAAGAGCCATATTCGTCTCCTCGGGGTTGTCATAGTACTCTTTTATGATCGGAACACCCTTAAGCCATATCTCACCCTGAGGAACCTCTGCGTCCGTCGAGTATCCAATATCGGGAATGGAGACCAATTTCACTTCAATAGCAGCAGGGACAGGGCCAATTGCATTGGGTGAGTACTCAAGTGGGCATCCCAAGGCGCCGTTGGCGCAACTTTCAGTGAGGCCATAACCACCCAGCATAGGGGCGAGGACCATGGATAGGAAGTGCCTGGTGCCGGCAGAAATGCCGCTAGCACCGTTCATGGTGAATCGAAGTCGGCCACCAGTCAGTTCTCGAACCTTGCTGAAGACGATTTTGTCAAATATTCCAGCTCCGGGGAGCTTTTTTCTAGACATGAAGGTCTTAAAGCTGAAGGCGCTCCAGAAGAGCGCCTTGATGACAGGGCTAGAGGCGTCGAGTTTGGCTATGACACCCTTCTTGACGGTTTCCCAGATCTGAGGAACCCCGACCATGACAGTGGGCCTGAACTCCCGCATATCACCAGCGCAGTTCTTCACTGAGGAGTCGGCGAGCGTTCTGGGGTTACCGTATCCAAGGGTTCCACCAATGAACAAGACAAGGTTCTCAAGCGCCATCTCGAAGACGTGGGCTAAAGGCAGGTAGGCAAGCACGTCCTCCTTGTCGCTAACGCATTCTTCAACACAGGTATAGAGACCGGCAACTATAGCCGAGGGAGTCAGTCAAGCCCGTAAATGGGGCAAGTAGTGTGTAAAAATAGGATTGCGAATGTACCTCCAGCAACGAGCGCCTCGTGCGTGATGCAGACCCCCTTGGGAGGACCGGTAGAGCCGGAGGTGTACATAATGCAGTAGAGGTCGGGGCCTTTGGCCGGCACCGGATCAACCGGGTTGTCCTGGCCCATCTTTCGCAGCTCTTCGAATGTCAGAACCTTGAGCTCGGCGTGGGCGCGCTTGAACTCTTCGATCTCATCCCCAGCCGCAAATATGCAGCCCTCGTTGACAATGACGGTCTTGACATTAGACTTCTTAAGGGGACGGGCGGCAATCTGGAGGAGGTGAGGGTCGACGTACATAGCATCGGCTTTAGTCTGGAGGAGGGTGTGTTCCAGGCCGCTTTCGCCGAGTGTATCGTAGGCGGTGACTATAGAGATAGACTGGGAGGCGCAGCCGTGGGACATGGAAATCCAGCTTATGCTAAGGAGATTGTGAGCGCGATCCGCCATGAGTTGACCATAGGAGAAACATACCTCGTGGTACCAAAGAGATGAAGCTTGTGCTTCGATGTCAGGCCTAATCTGCGCAAGCCATAGCCAACCTGAAGTGCAAGCTGCTCGTACTCCTTGAACGTCAAGTACGAAAATTTTGACAGCTCAAATAATTGCCACTCCTTCTCGAGCTCCTGGACCTCGCCGCCAACGACCTTTTGGACCTTCCTCCCCTCCTTGTACAACTTAACGAGCTTCCGGGAGCCGACGGCCCGGTGGTTGGGGTAGACGCGCGCGCTACGGCGGACGATATCGAATACAGTGAGGACGTCGTTGATGGGACGGTTGATGAGGCCGTCCTTGGCTCGGGGATGGCGACGCGGGATGGTCTCACCGGGGACCTTTGCATATCCGGGAGCTTCGATGGTGAACGGCGGCTTATGTACCTGTTTCAAGGGTATGGGACCCGACTTGTAATCCATCGTAGCAACTTTGATAGTACGGCGGGGTCGAAAAAGTTTCAGTCCATTCTATAGAATGTATTGTATGGAAAGGAGGCGGGTTTGGTCGTGCATTCAGAGTCTGAGGGAATAATATGGAGGTGTATTAGCGTAGGAGCGATATGTGGCAAGACCTTCAATGCAGCAATCGCTGGACGGAGGCCAGCGCAGACTAATATATTGGAGTAGGATAACCACTGACGACATTCTGACAGCCTCAAGAGTTAATACATTTATATGAGCAGCACCTGATACACAAGCTTCTTGGTTGAAAATAGAAACTCTGTCTCATTCGGGCTTAGCGCGGCGTGGCGCTTTTTAGCCAACGTAACGTACCCATAGGCGAGAGATGACGCGGCAAATAAAGCCATTGCCTAGCAAGACGGTTACAAATACCAATAACCGAGGAGCTTGGAGATGCGCTGCTAGGTATCCTATCCCTTCGACTGTGCGAAAGCCCCCTAATGTAACTTGCTCCGCTGTTATATCACTATCAATTACTTTATTTTTGGGCTGTGATATCGTCTTATCTGTTATGATCTTATGACTGGTTGGCTCAAGTTATTAGCGAAGATCGGTGCTGATAGAAGTATAGACTGCTTATTGGGTTAGATCCCAGCGAGTGACCGCTTGGGAGCCTTCGCACAGTCTAAGGGATATGGGGATGGGACAATGCGAGTAGACTTCGTCAGTCGACGGTAGGGGCGTAGATTTAACGCCCACCCCCCCTTCAGTGGCCACTATCTCAACAACCTGAAAATACCGAATACAATGATTTTACATATCAATCAACGACTTCAATCTCGCTCTCATAATCTACAATAACCTGAAATTCGTCACATAGGTCCTCAAAGCGTATTTTGCTGACTTCTACATCATCTATATATTTCTTTCCAAGCTTCCTGACTTGCTCGCGCGTGTTCCTGATCGCCGCGATATTAGCAAATCGCTTGTTAGGTGTAGGCTTCACTTTCTTCCTTCTCTTTGGTCGAAAGTGGTTAACTTGGGCCTTCAGCAACTTTATTTCCTGCTCCTGATCAGTAATAACAGCAAGGTGCTTGCTCAGCGTCTTATTGACCTTCCTGAATAGAAGTCTTGCCGCAGATCCCACCTCCTGCTTATTTATAAAGAGAGGACATCAAGGCCGTGATATGGTGTGCAGACTACGATCTCTGTGGCTGGGGGCAGCCTCCTCTTGGTCACGGGCGTGTGAAATCAGTTGCTTTCTCGCTGTCGTTGCCGTTCAAGGAATCATGGGTCCCGAAGGACCTGTACCATAGAAATTGGTCACATCCCTGCCGATTTCCAACCCGCACGAATGGTCTCCGGCTTCGTGGCCACCTGCAGTGCCCTGAGGTATGATTTTAGGAAGAGCGCCTTGCCTAGGGCCAAGTCATCCGTAATTCTAATGAGCTGCTACACTTCCTTCCTGTATACCCTCTTGAGCACTGAAAATACCGTCAAATCGAGCAGTTGAAGAAGATATGAACAATGCCAAGGTAAGTAGAGAATATGGATATCATGAAGAGAATATTCCCACATAAAATCGATAGTTTCGTGACTTCCGTGGCCATCAACGATAAGAAGTCGTGGCCGATCTTCAGCAGGCTTAGTTAGAGGAATAAATATCTTCTTCAACCACTCATAAGCCATTTTATCAGAAGTCCAACCTCTTGGCGAGTATGTAAAATGACAGCCTTCAAAACCCCCTAAATATTCCGGAAACCATTGGTGTTGTATCGACATTCCTTGGAAGATCACAAGTGGAGGCAGGGCAATTCCAAGGGCGTTGATAGCCTCAACAATAGAGGTCCATAGCCGGCCACCAGGGACTTTAAAAGGAGCGAAGTTATCGTCAGATGAACCGAGAACGAGGCCGTTATCTCCTTTTCCTTCCATTACGCCGGTCTCATCCATGTTGTAACAGTATTGGGGCTGTATAACCAAGAAGGATCAAAACTTGGATGAAACAGATCGTGAGGAAAACTTCGTCATAGCTGACGAATACGATCCGATCCAAGGAGGTATAAGACAGACTAACTTCAGTCACTCATTCACTTAGAAATCAAGAGCTTCAACGCACAGTCAAAATCCCTCGTGAAATGTGACAGTCTTCGATACCACCCATCCGCCCTCAGCATACAGTAGTCTTAAACTAGTGACCCACAATGTCTGTTGAGTAACCACGGCAGTTTCGACTCCGATATGCGCTTCCTTATATCCTGTAATTCTTTCGACGGAAGTCTGATGAAACTGAGCTTAAAATGGTTCAATCAGAGAACTGGGGGCTCCTACCGTAGTCGAACTCTCAACGAGCACCGCATATGGAAGCTCTTCATCGTCGTGTTGTTCGTCTAACAACCTTCCGGTCGGCTGAAAGAGTTCGGCGACGAGGTCGTGAATGGATTTATGTACCGTGAGGTACTGTGTCTTTCCCGTTGCGCACATCAAACTCTACTATGTATCGCTCTCCTCCGTTTCCGGCTTTCTCATAGACCCCAACAAAACAACAACGCCATTCTAGTATCTGATTGGCACCTTTAATCGCTCCAGGGGTCCTTCTAGCATCGGTCCCGAAGACTGTGGCCTTGTTCGGCGGCTCCATGGTGAATGTCCGAGGAGGAGATTATTAACTATCCCATCAAGCTTGCAAGTATAGATGGACCAGGATCTACACTCAACTTGATTAATGATAGCTCCCTATCGATACGGGGATCAAAAAGGTGGAGCTTCAATGAGCTGCAGCTGATTGCCCTGATGTTCGCTGCGAATGAGAAGCTTCTGTGGGATACTGGGTTTCCGTGGAACAACGGGACATTAGTCTGGGTACCCTAGTATATGTAGTGACTGCCGGAGCAAACCACCCCTGTTTTTTTCCCGTCGTCTTTGCCGTGGATACTATAATAACAATCTTTCGCCTCGTTTATTTCTCGAAGAAGGCAGTCTAGGGTCGAAAACCAGTCAGCGAGGTGACGTCTTATTTCCCACATCAAGTAAAGTTGCAGCGTAGAAGTTTTTTTTAAAACAAGCTCAATTTTGTCAAACTCGAACCAGAGCTATCCTCCAGTTCGAAGTTCATAATGCCATGAAAGCCTTTCCCAAATACTAGCAAGTTGAGAAGATCTCCAAGCATTCCCAATATTTCATACCCGTGTAATCGAACGAATCCATGTATTCCAGCGTGTCTGATTATTCTAGAGAAGCTCAAGCCCATCGAATTCAGATCTCCGCCGATGGTCATTGCAGCAAACTCCTTACGGCATTGTGGAGTAAGCCTAATGTATCGCACCAGGTTGGCGTCGTCTAGGCGCACAGGTCCGTACAGTCACAGGCCCATACACTTAGTCAGTAACACCCACTGTAATATTTCTGCTTCACCACTGACCGCCTGCGACCCCTCCATCACAATTATCATCACTGCAATCAACAAAATGGATTCCAATCCAGCTTCTTTCCCTCATGATAGTCTTCCTCCCCAGCGGTGGTACGTATCGCAAGAAGATTTGTTTATAGATATTAGTATATGGGCGGCAACTAGAGATTTTACATTTATCACACGAAGGTCGACTATTGGCAACTCTGGTCGACCTACAGTTACATACTCATGCAATCAGTTCCGTTCTGGCTGCCAATTTTCAATACTAGCAAAGGAAGAATGGAGCGGAGATTGGCTTCTTAAACACCGGGCTGAAGCCCGATTTTCTCAACACAATCACGAGCTATATCAACATAAATCGAGTCAAGGCGAGCCTCAAGATACACCGCAAGACGAGGCTCAAGATACGATTCAAGTCGAGCCTTTAGGGGCAAAGAGACCACCTACATGTAGCAAGTGTCATACAAAAGGTCACAGAAGAGGTGCAAAATGTTGGCCGTTTAAATACAAAAGCAACCCTTGATAGTTACGATGGAGGTAGATAGATAGAGTTTATTACGCCCGGGAGGACGAATCTCATAGGGTCAGTAGGTACGATGGAGGGGTTACAGGCGGTCAGTGGTGAAGCAGAAATATTACAGTGGGTGTTACTGACTAAGTGTACGGGCCTGTGACTGTACGGACCTGTGCGCCTAGACGGCGCCCACGAGGTTGTGAAGGTGACATAAAGATCCAAGTTTCACCAGAGCTCTTCCTCTTCCATTTTCGTAGAGCCTCCGCATCGATAGTGCTTTTGAAGCTTGGCAAGATACTTCTCACAGTTCCGCCCCATAAGGAACGCCTGGTAGCAGAGGTTGATAATGTGACACATGCAACGGAGCTGGCGACGGCGACGTTTGTTTGAATTTCATGCATGCGCAGAGCTCCTTGAGTACGAATTCAACAGCAGTATCATTTGACGAGGCATTGCCAAGCAAATATCCAATCCGATCTCCTCCAATATCATATTCTTTTAACAATTCGAGAACAGCTGATCTAAGACTCTCTTCAGTGTGTTCGCTTGTACATACGTCATATACCTATAACGGTAGTTCATAGCTTGCCGATAGTGTAAATCCACATGGCGATGACACTTAGAATGGCGTAAAGACTTGGCGACGTCTAGAGATCAAAGGAGAAGGGGATTCTACTTAGCGAGTGCTGGAGGTCCTCTCCGAGCCGTTGCTTCATTGATAGAAAGGCATTCATAAACTAATTTCGAATGGTTTTCGCTGCCTTTGGGAAGTAGTTGAGAAGTGCCGGAGTTAAAAAGAAGAGTAGTTTTCAGAAATAACTAACTAAAATAACCAAAATGCCATTTATTCAGCTAAATTTAGTATTATCTTCTCCTATCTAAATTTCTCTTATATATATTCATTACTACTTAAGCTGCGGGTGGTCACCACGTATCGACCCATGACTTGCTGCAAAAATATGCCTCCCGCATTCGATTCCCTTTACCTATGCCCTGACGATAGGACCACACCGAGCCACCTATACCCTGACCCAGCATGGCTCTCGTAGTAATCGGTTATTTGTACCCTTATACTCTGTTGTCATTCTCCGCGTTAGCTTCTGCGCCAAAAATCATCACATCTATCGTACCAAGCACCATAATACGCAGCAGGGAGTTACAGTCTCGCCTACTCCTTACCCCGCCCAATGCCGCTCCTTCACCTTCTCACCTGTCTCCATTATCATCTCTTTAATGCACAGAATCTCCCGCTCGTCTTCCTTCAGTAGAAAGGCGTCGAGGCGGATGAACCATAACATTCTCGTTACCAGCGTCGCTGCAAACATGTCTGTGTCCTTTGGCTTCCCTACGCTGAATTGTTGCTCGTGCTCCGCAACCTGTGGTGTCCCCGTCGAGGCGGCCATCGTCAGTGATAGCATGATCAGCTCATCGTACAACAGGTCCCCTAAGCCTGTACCAGACAGTTATGCCCAACCTGGTAGTGGTTCAGTAGCCTGTCATCTCTCCTCTTCCTAAATTCCTTCTCTAGCTTCATGAACCCCCTCGCTATTCCATCCGGTACCATCGTGAAGGGAATGTTGCATCCAAAGTCAATTACTCTCCTCCGTGCTTTCTTTGGCTGCCACTCCTCCATTTCCATCATCTCGTGCTCGACTATCATGGGTGCCCGCTTGAGGCTCCCTGTGGGGCCCCCTACAATCGGCTTCCTATTCACCTCCCCGACAAGCTGTACGATGTGTGGGAAGTGAGCCTTCCGCCACCGGAGCCTGGCATCCATTTGATATTAGTCGAAGCCATTACCGTGACCAGAGTGTCGATCCAGTCCTGCCGTAACACCTCCGCTTCCTTAGAATGCCAGATGGTGTATCACCCTCCTCGACAGTTGTGACGGCTGCGAAGCCGGCAGACGGCGACTGTTAAGATGGCGCGGGATAAATGGCGTCAGGCCGGAGAACAGCGCATTATACTACCGGTATCTGCAAAACGCCAATTTGACAGTTAGTTGGTCCCTCACTTTGGCTCCCAATCTATCTCTCCAACATGGGTCCCACTTAACTGGTGCCGTGTGCTTAGCTTAGCAATCATCGGCAAAGCGGCCCAGGTCTCAAAATGGAATCAGATTTGGATATGCGACCTGAGAAGTGCGCCAAGAAGTTGCACCCAAGCCTAAGCCTTATGGCCCAGCCTGAGTTAAACCTCCCAACCCCGACCTGACAAAAGAGGAAATTCTCTCGAAAGCTCTGTATTATGTATTATCTGTCAATTACCATACTTCGCAAACTGAACTTCAGAAGACGCAGACGATGCGCTACCTCTCGGCACATGCTGCAAATCACCCATCGACCCCGATCCTCCACCCTCCAAGCTCCTTCTATCACGATCACCATAACCTGGATGCCTTTCGCTTTGAACTGATATCTCGGTTGTCTTTACCAGACTTAATTCATTGCCGAATACATGGCGACCTTCTCCTCCCTTACCAACACGAAGCTTATACTCACCCGTGAGTGTTCCTTGGGGTCCCGTGAACTGCTTCGGTCGGTCGCCACTCAACGTTTGGAGGCCGACATCATCATGATGTGTCGCATGGTGACTGCGACCATAAGAACTTTCGTTCCTTCCTCGTGTAAGTTCAACGAGACGATTGAGGACGCTGAACTCGAGTTTGAGCTTGACGCTGTATACCAGTGGCTTCCAAGCCGTCTGGATGTTGAAGAGATTGGCGAACTCGAGCGCAAGAACGGAAACATCGAGCAAGATGACGAGTACGTTGACCACGAGTAGATGGTTTAACACCATGCGAGTCTTGGTGTTGCCGATGCTCTTTTCCAATCTGAGGCGCTTGCTTGTTTCCCAGACGTAGAGTCCCGAGATAATGAGCTCTTGGACAAAGAAAACGCTGAGTTGGATCTTCTCAAAAATCTCATACGGCTTTTGGAAAGGCTCTGGATTTGGGGAGCCTACACCATAGACCAAGATAATAACAGGAAGATGCAACCATATCGCATCGACAATGATCATGATCAAGACCATCCCCAACCGACGCTGGTTGTGCATCACAATATGCAATCTCGAGTATAGAACAACCGACTGCCCTGTAATCATCGTACACCACCCAATAAGTATAACCGTCGAATAAAGATACCGCTGCGCTGACGGCGAGAAATGCCTGACGAGATATCCCGTGCCGTTGAACGCAATACCCCAAGTCGCGACAACTAGACTCCAAAAGTAGAGTCCGCTGCGCTTCTTGAAGCTGCCGAAGATGTAGGCATTGAGCTCGAGGACATTGTAGAAGGCGATGCTGATGAAGACGGCGATCATGATTGCGACGTTGCCGCTCTTGGTGTTGATTTCGGCCATTTTGGCTGGCGGGTCATTTCGCGGCGATGGGACGGAGATAGGGTTGATCGACGGGCAGGGAAACGGTGGAGAAGGAAGGACGAGGAAGTTTAGAAACAAGGATAACAATGAATTTTAGGCAGTTAGTATTGCAAAGCTCTTAAGTAAAACCGACAACACTGTTCTTCCTCAACACCTTCTCATCCCTTGGTGGCGGTCTCCAGCAAATTTTCTCCTCCCATGTCATGCAACTTTCAGTTCCATACTAGACTCATTCAGTGCTGGACCTTTGCCGTGATAAAGTGCCAGGTTGGCAGGTTGTCTAATCAAACTTAAACTCTATTTCGTGGCTGTTGGTTGCATCCCTGCTTCAGCTGCCGAGGGTTCCTGGGTTGTTGGTCTGGCTGTTGCAGTGTCGTCTTCAGGATGAACGCACAGGCGAAAACAGGATTCGTTACCAACGCTGTGGTAAATGTTAAATCCTATCAGATCTATCAATCTCATACAGCTGCAGCGCAGTGACCTAATGTGCAGAGAAAGATCATCAAATCGCTTAACACCATCTCGGAAGGTTCCCTTCACCATGTGCCGCGCAATGCGTCACAGTAATATTTCACCTACTCAATCAAGCAAGCCATAACTTTCAGCAGGGATCTTTCCAAGCTTCAAGCCACATTTCCAGCAGGTTCCTGAATTGCCTCCAATCGCAACCCTTTCCCTTACACTCTTTTCCGTTGTTCAGCGGCGGTTGCCCCTATACAATGGGTATAATTGCGATTACAGTACTGGCTCACATCCCTGCTGCTTCTCGCTCCCCGCTGGATTATCTGCACAATTGATGTACCACAAGGATTATCACTTGCGGGATCCCAACGCTGCCACGTAAAGGAGGAGGGGGCGATTATCCATCGTCCGAGGCCATCGCACGATATTCATCATGCCATGGCTATCACCAAAGCAGAGCATATCCGGCAAGATAAACGGCCACGTTCCGTATTTAATGCTGTCCATCATCAGCAGAGGCTCAAGCACTGTTTCATCAGCACTCTCGGGTCTCTGGTAAAGCAGTAGCTGCCCAGCCGGTCCAGTACGGCAACGTGTGAGGGTCATTAAAGTGGCGCATTTAATGTTGCCGAAATGTGGCGGAACCTTGAAAGGCTGTCACTTGCATCCTACGTCTGGCATATTATTTCAAGGCTATCTTTACAATTTCGCGCGTAGCTACAGGCAGACAATAAGCCACAGCGCCTACTCCGTCATTCGTCGGCGGTCTTCTTTACTGATAACGTCCGTCACCCACAGACCGGCCACCCCCCACAGACTGGCCACCTCGGCCAAAACACCAAGAACCGGATATCATGATCAATTAATTAATTATCTCAACACTACATTTTTTATATTAAATAAAAACTTAGTTAATGTATACTTAAATGAAACTGAGTACAAAGATCCTCGAGTTTTAATTTCTTAATTCTATTTGCCGTTCTTTCTGGCTGCAAAGTCCTCCACATCTGCTTACGAGCCTTCTTAATCGCTGGAATCTTTGCGAACTCAGCATTTGGGTTATAGATAACCTTTTTGCGCCTTTTTGGCAGATATTCTTCTCTTTCGTGCTCTAGAGTAGTTATTTCTCTTGCCTTCTTCTCAATCTTAAAGTTATGACGGTCTAATTGACTGCCGATCTTCCTGAACAATAGCCTGACAGTTGGATCTTGAGTAGCAGTCACTGGGACAGCCTCTAGAGCTCGCCGAAGCTGTACAGACCACCGGGGAGTTTTCAAGAGACTAGAATCCTGCTCTTTGGCAGGCGAATTTGCTGTGGCAGCAGGAGCAGGTGTCTCAGTGACCATTGGATTCATCAGGGCCTTCGCCATATTAATTAACAGGCCACAGTCCAGTGGCTTTAAAGCCGGCTATTGCGTTCAACTTCGTGATAGCTGCTCTCCGAGCCTTGTCGTAAGTGTATAGAAATGTAATCTTGCCGATATGGCTGCTATCAGCGATAGAGGCAAGATCTGAAAGAAGTCGACGATATGCCCTCTTCAGCGGTCCAAATACAGCAACATCTAGTGGCTGTAGGACGTGGGAAGAGTGGGCAGGAAGAAATAACAGATAGATATTATTATCGTAGCATTCCCAAAGGAATTCCTCAGTTATATGACTTCAATGACCGTCAAGAATAAGAAGCCGGGGTTCGTTCTTATTCTGGGGCTGCGTCGATAGAATGAAGACTTTTCTTAACCAAACCAACGCCAATTTATTGCTTGTCCAGCCCTTTTCACTACAGCTGAACTCCCAGTCATCTAGGAAGTCAAGATCCTTCGGGAAATGTTGTTGTTGGACCGTTTTCCCCTTGAAGATAACAACAGGTCTGAGGACTTTCCCGGTCGCTGAGATACACTCGAGAATTGTAATCCATGATCTGGAACCAGGCTGACGAATAAGCACTGACTTCTTGTCCTTGTGACCGAGGAATAGACCGTTCATTCCTATTCCTTCCATCATTCCAGCTTCGTCGACGTTGTATCTGTTCTTCTGCTTGACTATCCGTACTGCCGGCATCATCAGCAGCATAAAGAACGCCTTTATTAGTTCAGAAGAAGCTCCGTTGTATCGTTCAGAATCAATTTTCTTGCCTTTTAATGTCTTAATATCGGAATTTCGACTTAAAAAGCCCTGTAACCAGTTTCTTCCGACGCCTTCTGGGAAGCCGTTGCGGACAGCAATCTTGCTGGCGAACTCTCTGACTTGATGGTGCGATACAGGGCATCCTAGATCAGCTTGGACGACAATCCAGTCCCGTAGACGCTTTTCCTGAACATCAGAGAGCTTTCGCCGAGGTTTTTGGGCTTCCTTTAATCCGACCTTGTAGAGTAGAACGGTTGATACCACAAGCTTCGACTGCTTTATTCACCGAAACTCCATCCGCAACCATCTGGATCGCGGTGCTCATGTTTTTTTTTCAGTAAAAGAAGGCATTTTAAGTTAATTGGCATTAGTTTGAAATTAATTGGAATTAAATTCGTGAAGTTATCACCGTTTAAAGTATATGTAAATTGGGTGGCTGGGTAAAAAATGAGGTGGCCAGTCTGTGGGTGTGGCCGGTCTGTGGGTGACGGACTTAAGCCTTGAAAGCATGTAGGTGCATTTTGCCTCACAAGTGAGGCATTTGGTACTCTTAATACATAGTTCTTCCCTGCCAAATATAAGAGCAGCTCACGTCAATAGTAAGTGTGAATACTTGGGAGACGTAATGCCTTTTGCCGTATGCTAGAGAAAAAGGCGGTTGGTAGGAATATGTTAAAGCAAAAACGGGTTGATTGTGTTGTTGTTGGTTTTAAGTTACATGTGTCTGAGAGGAGCGCAGCTCCTTACATAGTATCCAAATTCCAGCCACCAGCAGATCGGACCACCTTCGCTGCACTGTCTCAACAGAATAAAGTAGAGCGTCATGCGATCTCAAAGAAATATTCTCTTCCCTATGTAACGCGGCAAGGTGGGCGCCCTAAATGCCACTTTTCGATGGTTCAAAACTGAAGCATTTGAAGGAGAAAGATAATACTGTGTTCTGAGCATGGCAATCCAGCTAGCTGACGAACCAACCGCAATAAGGGCCGATGCCACGGTAAGGGTTGGTTGCTTGCCACCAGCGTATAGCGCTAAAGTTAAAGGCGCATTTAAAGCCGATTGCGGGAAGGCCCGAAACGGAGTCGAGGTACCGCCTCTTGGTATGATACTGTCCTGTAATTTATGCCCTGCTACGGATGATGTATTGTAGCTGGGAAAACAACTGGCAGGTCAACCCACCTTGTCTCGATAATGCAGTTTATGAGATTCGTAGCAAAATGTCAAGACGTCTGTGCTGCTCAAGTATCGAATACGCCCCTGCACAAAGTTCAAGAAAAGTGCCATCCTACGCTACATATTTAGACGTTTCCGGCTCAAAGAAACACTGACTTTATAAGTTTAGCAGGCTGACAGAGTTCAAATGCTATTCACCTAGCGATTCTGATAGGACAGAGCTACCAGATCTGCCACACGTGGTGGAGTACGACTCGGACAAGGAGGCAGCGGCGGATGTAGACAGGCGACGACGTGACCGAGACCAGCAACATGAAGGCAAGTGCTCATCACAACGAGCGCCTCTGTGAGAAACGCACTAGTCGGCATGGGCAGCGTCATGCGCAACACCGCCGGCGGAGGAGCGAATGATGAGGTTATAGTAAAGTACTCCGTCACTCTTGACCCGAGAGAAGACCAGAACCCATACACGGCCGAGCTAGGGGCGATAGCGATGGCATTGCGATGCATGCCCGAGGGTCTGCAATGCCGAGAGCTTACGGTGTTATGAAGTAGCCAGTCATCACTCAAAGCGATCGCACGGCCGCGACAGCAGTCTGGCCAGGTCACCATCCGTCAGATCTGAGCACGTCGAGCGACTGAGGAAGGAAAATAACAGCGGCAAGATGATGTGGATACCATCCCGAGACGACGATCTCACCATTGGCCGTGAGGCAAAGAGACAAGCCCAGAGCAGAATGCACCCCGCAATCGCTGCCATACCAGGCTCGTTCCACTCAGACCAGACTGGTGGCAGCGCATCTGCGTCAGCAACGGAGACTACCCGACAGAGTAGGCGGCTACTCTAAGCGGATCTACCGGGCACTGCCAGGCAAACACACGATAGCGCTATACGACAGTCTTAAAAGACGAGAAGCCGACTACTAACATTAAACAGCCTCAAGTTGACAGACCATGCTTCAACTGCTGGAGATAGGATGCTGAACACTTGGAGAAGCTGGCCTTCAAGCATGCCTGTCAAATCGAGTTCAAGCGGGGGGCTGCAGCATATAACGTCGACTTGTTGGGAAGAGTGGGGCTCTCACGGGGCGATCCGGATAGCGGAGAAGCGTAGGCAGTTTAGCGTAGCTACAGGCCCTATGAAATCCGTTCCCCCGGGCGTAATAAACACTACTACTACCGATACTACTCCTACAATTGGCTTGGGCCCACGTCATCCAAGTTCCGGTTGTCCCAAACATTGAACTGTCAGTGCCATGTTTCATGCAGCCACAAGCTGCCTAGCTGATAATCATTGCCTTACCACTAAACAGGAAAATATTTCGGCTCTCCAGAGATCGATGGCACATCAGTAAAGCGACAGCTACTAAAGTCACGTGGGCTCTCGCGACTTGCTTTTTGCTATCGGCCATGCGGACATAGACTCTCCATATTACATAAACTTCCAGCAAACATACATGGTCCCTCCGAACGGTGGCAGGAATGAGGGGTATGCCAGTCACTCATCAACACACGGGTATGAGCTACAACGCGACGAGTATTGGCCCAATGTCAATCTCCAATGGCTGGGTGAAGCAATCAGACATACGCAACGGCATGGTCTACAAGCCCCGCCACTCAATCCAAGCTTTGGCCTCTGCCACAGCCGATTCCAGTTCCAATCACCCGCCGACATCCATGGCAATATTCTCATGAAACAGCTTGACCCAACGCAACGTTTTATAAGGTCATCATCACGATCACTCCCCAGCGCACCGGCAAACAAACTCTTCTCCACACGGCCTTCCGCTGAGGGCCGATTCCCTCCAGCTCCAAGTGTGCCAATGCACACCCATAGTGTTCCGGGTCCTCCTACAAGGTTGACCGAGAAACCTATTCACTCCACTGTCTCTTCTCGAGGCACTCCTTTTTACGACGGGTATAGCCCGCCAGATGGCAGCTACGATATTGATGGTTCAACTCCAACACGGTCAAAGAGGAACAACAGGGATGATGCCATTACCCGAAAAAATAGTACCCATACTGGTTTTCGATTTAAACAGAGACCTTAGGTCGACTACTATATTGATATAAGATCGTTGCCTGTGAAGTTTGTGGTTCAGACCTTTACTCGGCGACCGGAGGTTGAGGAAACAAGAGATGGCGGGGTATTCCAGGTCATGGTATCTTAATGACTTGCCTCAGAATCCTTAACCATTCATACTAATTTTCTTGATAAGACATCACTGGACATTTCATTCACATTGGAAGCCAATTCACCAGAATCAAGGTCGGCTAGCGTGTGGGCGTGGGTGCCGAGATAGCAGCTTGTCTGAACTGCAATGGTTGTATCAGCGTGAATAAGCCATGTGGCAAACAGAAGATAGATAGTTAAACATACACTTATCCTGGTAATCCTCTCGTCCTATTCGCTTCGGGTTAAATATTCACAGCTCAGCTTTCCTTGGCGGCACTATGGCGGAGGGAGGATGGTCTCCCCTGTCGTTAACCTGAATTTTCTTAGACCTTGTCCTTCGCTCCCAGCTTGTTATCTGGTTTGTCATATGCACCTTGTCACACTTTCGGACTAACCACTCCAGCTTTCTTGCTTGTTCAGCCGGCACCAAGCTTCTCAAACCCGCCTCAGACAGAAACTCCTGGTCAGCGTATTCGAACCCTGGCACGACAGTTTCGGAGATCAGCAGTCCCTCGCTCTCGCCATCCTCGACATCAAGCAGGTAACTGGCCTGCCAGACACCTCCTTCAATAACCCATTGGAGCCGTTCGCCCATCTCAATATTGCGTCCCACGACATATGTCTCAACATGTCCGTCGGGGCTGATGAGCACATACCGGCCGCGGCCCAGATGAAGCGAATGGATAATGCGGCTGCGGATACGGTGGAAGTAACACTGTGGGCGGTTGGGCGTGAGATAGTAGTAAATGGTGGTCGAAAGTCTGCGGAACAGCGGTCCGAGGTCGGAACGAAGACCATCCGTCAGGCAGAGTGTCTCCTCAGATAGGGGTTCAGGAGGATATGGTGAAGAAACGGAGGCGACGGAAACGTCAGTTTCTTTAAAGTAGCCACCTTCAATGTGTCGTTCCAAGCCGAGGGTCTCAATGAGCGACGTCACGGAGGGGCTTTCGTCTTGTGAAGTTGGGGTGAAGTAAAAGTCGCTGATGCCCAGATCGGGCATGTTGCGATGGGACTCGCTCATACTGTAAACAACTTCCTAGGGAACCCGTGAGAATAAGGGCCAAGAGAAGCGGGGATAATAAGCGAGGATCACAAATGTTTTTATACCGCCACTTACAGAGGTAGATGAGTGATAAGATATCAAAAAGGTTGAAAGTAGACATTCACCTTGGAGCAGTCCAGCCTACCGAAGATTAAAAAGTGAGAGGTAGACGCTTCGGGGGAGCAATTGGAAATGTTGTTACCCAAGCATGGCTTCAGTGGCTAGTTTTAACCCCACCTGAAGATCTGGTTAAACCCCGTTGATTGGGCTCTCGGCTATCGATCACGTACTAAACCCAGACCCCACAGCACTTATGTATCTCAATGTTTCCCCAGGATTCTTCGTTAAGAGCTACTGAAATTAGGAGTCGGCGATCGGGTTATGTCTTCAACAAGTATCGATCATCGCTAAGGACCATGGGAGTGCCACCATTCGCACCGTGAACCCCTCGCTTGGAGATTTCCGGTGTTGCCGTGGCGCATTGCTGGGGCATAAGTCGATCAATCCTGGCAATCATGCAGCATTTTTCATTGGAAGGCTCTGTTCTCATCTTCGCGACCGGGGCGCAAGACGTATGCAAGTTTGGTAGCCGTGGATATCCGCGAGGACTTGAACTGGTTTCATCAGGCGTGCGTTCAAGTATCGACACTACGCTAGAGAAAGGAGAGGGTGCAGGTGTCATTATGGTGTCATCCTGGCCACTTACGCGTGCCCAATCCAGCGTCATCATCATGCCAGCACAATCCCGACTTCACCCCTGCGCTCCTCACTCTCGTCAGCGTTAACTTCTGGCTACTCACCCTTCATCGCCATCTGTCGAGTGTGGCGTCGTCTGGGATTTTATGGATTGGGAAACCATTGTGTTTATCTCGGCAGCCTTCGCTTCCCTCCGTCGACATTGTTCGGCCTGGCAACTGTGAATGATCTGATTAAAATACCGTTTTTCAGCCGGGTAGTCGACATCTGGGGATGCATGATTACAATGCGAACACGTATGCCCTATTGTCGACGTCGTTCGATAATTGCACTACCTGTAGGTACTAGAACTGGCTGTGACTCCTCCCAGCTGTATAACGTCGGACCCCCCTTTCGCGCAATTTGAGGATGATATGAGGCCGCAACTTCAAGACTACATGCCACTTTTTCCAACGAGCTTGCCCATTTTTCAATCATTCTCTATCACTTTTATTCCCTCTATATCTCAAACCATCCAGGGAGATGGAGGGGGAGAAATCAGAACACCCTATCACACCCTCATTATTTCCACGAACAGCAACGCCCTTGACCGCGAAAAAATTGTCAAGCAGCGGCTGATCCATGCCCGAGCAGAGCACAATGGCCTCTCCATCGATGGCAACACAGACGATGCCACACTCGCCATGAACCTTTCTGTGGCCATCTTGGTGATGGGTGAGTATATGTTAAATTATTTGGAAACGCCAGCCCATGCTCCGCTTCATCTCGGACGCAGGGGTCAGCACACCGATCACTAGCGCCGACTTCTTGATGGGTAGTCCACCTTATCACCTCTTTTACCAACATTAAGGCCCCTCATTTGGAAGGCATTTGGAAGCATTTAGCTAGCCAAAGTTGTCGCTTCTGCGCTCAATTACGATGCAAGGTGGTTCAGCCATTACGCAAGAAACTCTCTGAAGCCCAGACTTCAGCATGTCAGAGCTGCTCTACTAAGAGCAATAGACGGATCATAATAATGACCAAGCTAGCATATATTATTCGACCAGTTTCACAGAATCATGGAGCCCAGATGGCTCCCGCTCACTGCGCTGCCGCAGCCAAATATATCCCCAACCGCTCAAGCCGCCTGTCTAATAGAACCAGCAAAGCCAGACCGAGGGGAAATAAACCATGATCGCCCAGGCGTTAAACCTGTGGCTCCCCTATCACAAGAGCAGAAGCGGCTTCCGGCATCCTTATCATCAGAAGCTCCCTTACCTTGTCGTTCGCCTAGACCAGAGCCTTCGGGCAATTCCAGACCGTTGCCTTACAAGTCATCATCGCTGTCCATTTCAACCCCTCATCGTCTCACGCCCAGTTACCTGTCCAAAGGGACAGATCCCAGCTTGATCGAGAACAGGTACCACACGGACGTAAACGAAAAGCCCGTGGCGATTCATAAATGTCATCCTCCACTCTCCTTAGAATCCTTTCGGCATGGAAGTGAAGGAACGTCCAGCGCGGCGGACGAGAAAGACCGAGCACTCCTGGAGATAGCATTACTCAGATCAATGCCCCAGCGCAATCCTAGCAAGATGATGATCCTCGAAAAGGCAATGGATTATATTATGAAGTTAGAGCAGAGGAATGAACGACTTTTGGAGCAAAACATTGAGCTGCAGAGTCGCCTGGCGCTCCTCATCACAGCTCCGGACCCTGCGTCTCAGGTTCGACATCCGCAGCCCTAGTTCTGAGAAGACGGGTATGAAGGAGAAAAGATGAGCAAAGAGAGGACTGTCAGGACTTTAATGCCTCGTCAGACTGGGCGGCCTGGTGGGCTTATGCAAGCGAGGGTGCCAGGGGACCAAGAATCACCCGCAGAAGATGAACAGCATCACATTGCTCACTACACGCAAGACTCTTTTTACCCCCGCGAGGGGACCCGGACGCATGGGAGGAACATGGCCGGGCCTCGAAGAAGGCAATATCGCGCTTGATTCTCGGGTGTAGGGAACTAAGGAGAGAATAAAAGTTAGGGAACCCACATTATTCTTATAGCCTTGCACCAAGACCTGAATCTGCCCATCCTCTCTCCCTCAAAGGCCCATGACTTATACTTAATCTCCATAGCCCAGCTGTCTGTTCCATAGCGAGCCTTACTGTTATATCGCTATATTTTCATCTTGAATAATATCACTGTCGAAACGTAGTGTTTGACCTTAGTTTCTTAAACGTGAAATCGTCAAACACCTCTTTCTCAGGAAACAATGGTTAATAAAAGATCAAATTTCTGCCATCACGAAAAAGTGGATACGGAAAATGTCGGTTACTGGTGTAGGTTTATGGTCAGAGATGACCGACGATTCAGAACGGTCTCTTTGCCAATTCAAGCCTACACCAAGTGCGAAGTGCGACAATCGACGGAGAAACCTGGTCCTTTAAGGTTTAAGCCAAGGATTGGTCTGGACCTTTGAGCTTCTAATTTTAAGTATCCCTTTGACCGGCATAGCCCTCCGCTCCGTACCTTGCCCCACTTGACCCCAAGTACAGAATAGCTACAATTGATAAAGTAGGTTAGGCACCAAAACACTTGTCTCTCTCTTGTATTAGTATAACCTTTTTCACAAGTCTCTTAGGCCCTAGATTTGGTGGATATAGCGGCTTTACTACATGACCGAGATGTATCGAGAAATGATATGCTCTTATCCATTTGGGCCCCTAAGAGTGACCGCGACGGATGCTTATGCCGGTCAGAGGGATAGTACTCGTTTACTCGTTACTCGGGAGGTCTCCACCTGTCGAATGCTGTTAGGTTTCTTGGATAAATATACTGGCCTAACTCAAGACAGACGTTGGCTACACTCTGAGTAATGACCACACTGGATACAGAAGTCAATCAGTTATCACAGGCATTTATACGCAGGAATTACCCTTGCACGTTCGTCTTAATCCAACTGGCAGAAACATTGGAATACACCCATTACACAATGGCTTCAAACCCTTAAATCCACCTATCAACCTCGTGTTTCTAACCAATTATTCCTGTTCCATCTCGAAATAGCATATGAACCTAGCGGTACAGCATATAAAGTTGTCTCTGTTCTCCTGCCTCATTTATAGATATATGAAATACATCGTAGATCCCAGCCAGACTACTAGAGGTAGAAGTACCTCAAAATGCTGATGTGTTCTTAACGTATAGAGGTACTGGTAACCATCCCTGAATGTTTGCTTTTGCTTATATCTTATACTTTTCTTTCTTTTTGCCCTTACCTTCCTCACGAAACCGTAGATCAGATTTACTGTTCAAATCACGCCGGTAAGCTCTGCTCATCGTGCGAAGTGTCCCAGGCTTGGTGAGATTAATCTTTGGCTACAAAAATATTCTATATTAGCGACCTTAGCGATGTATTTAGCTTTTTAACCGGCCCTAACCGCTCTTCATGAGTCCTACAATCATCAAAGGCTGGGACACAGTTCTCAACCTGTCTGGGGTCACTGGGTCTTCTCAATCCGGATCCATCAAAAGCTTAGCGATGCACACTGTAGCAGCCTCTGAATCAACTAACACTTCAAGACATTTTCACAAAGAAACGGAAAGAGAACGACGGTCATGATGAGCTAGTGTCACATCGTATCGCTAAGGCCAGTGTTATAGCTTTAGCGAGATCGCAGATTTTCACATCACGCTTCCTTTTCCGTTATGGTCTTATGACCAATTAGCTGGCAGCATCTGCGAAAATCGGTGCTTACAAAGGTATAGCCTCAGAGGGTGATCCTTTTTGGTTTGAATCCATAGGAGTAACAGTGAGGGGGGCTTACCACAGGTGAGGGGATAGTGCTTGCTGGTATCATGGCGTGAATCAGCACATGCTTTGAGGGCGCAAGATTTGACGATGGCGGTAACGTCCGCTTCAAATCGCGCCATGTGCAGCGGTTTGTCCGCAGGAACAAAGAGTCTGTAGGAAAGCCACGGTCAAGAAGCTCAAGCAAGCCTTTGATGCTGTCCAGTCACAGTTAAAGGAGGACTCGGCCGAAAAAGTGAGCCGTCAGACAATTTGGGGATGTCAGCGACGTGATGTTGCACCTTGGAACTCAACATTGTTGGAATATCTGCCATGGGCTAATTTAGGTGGGACATGACATATATTTTATATTTAGATTATAATTGGCTGGACATCGCTACGGTGACCAGCCGGGAGGCTCAACACATTTGAAGGGATGCTTTTACTGGCACCGATCTTCGCTGAGCCTGAGTCAATTTGTCATAAGACTACGACAGATAGAGGCGTAACTATCGCGGCGATTAAAAACAAATTTGTACTAGTATCATAATTTCTCTGGGATAAGTTACTTATGGGAGGCTTGCAAGAATTGAGGGGATATCTGCGTATCCAAATGTTCATATTCCGGGATTCAATTTCTAACACCGATTATCACTTGCTTGTATCGACCACGTACCGGCCCATAAACTCATCCTTTAGCATAAGGTCATACACATCCTGGAGCTGGCTCAGACCGATAAGCTTGTGCGGCGCTTTAATCAGCCCGAGCCGGAAAAGTTCAACAGCCTCGGCCGCGTCTTGCCGGTTCCCCACATTGCTGCCTCCGATACCGACCATGCGGACGGCTGTATCCAATATCGGCGCCTCGAGGTGCACATGGCCTTGGATACCAATATAGACAACACTGCCGTGCGAACGGACATACTTGGATGCATGCTCGAATAGCTCCTCGTGGGTTGCGAGCATAATGATAGCGTGGGGTCCTAATCCGTCTGGGACTGCGGCCCTGATATCCCCGTCAATATCTGGGGACTTTTCGAAATCGATAAATGTCACTGCGCCTAAATCTGTACAGGTTTGGGATTTGCCACTCCCGGTATCGACAGCAATGCTGTAGATGCCCATGGCCTTGGCGTACTGTAGAGCGAAGCATCCCAGGCCACTACCCGCACCCACAATAGCGACATATTGCCCGGGGCGGACCCCAGACTCCTTGAGCCCCTTATAGACCGTGAGACCTGTGCAGAGAATAGGGCAGACGTCCTCCAGGCTACAACCCGTAGGAATGCGGATGATGTGCATTGCCTTGGCGATAGAATATTGCTGGAAAGTGCCATCGACATTGTAACCCGACAGGAGAGGCCGGAGACAGAGCTGCTCGTCGCCTTGTAAACAGAAAGTACAAGTCAAACAAGAGCCATTCAACCACTTGATACCGGCATGATCACCAATCTCAAGATTCGTCACAAGCTCACCCTTGGCGACCACAACACCAGTGCCTTCGTGGCCACCAACTAGAGGAGTCTTCCTTTTTAGCGGCAAATCACCCGCCATAGCATGTAAATCAGTATGGCAGATGCCTGAGTACTTCACGTTAACCAAGACCTCATCAGGGCCGGGCATTTGCACAGGCACTTTTTTATAAATGACCGCTATTAATCGATATTAGCGGCTAGCATAACAAATCGAGATTAAAAAGCAGTATACATACATCCGCCGGGCCTTTGGCGTACTTGTGCCCATTGTTCCTTTGGGATATTAAAGGAAGCCATAGTTGGTGGTATACTTAAGAGGTAATACCTGGCAGTCGTGAAATGGTTTGTGACCCCTGCATCAGTGACCGAGAGAGAAAGTGGGAGATGATTTGCTATATATAATAAAGATTTGAAACACAACGGAGCCGACGTAGCTTACCAGCATGTTTCGCGGGTCTTTGCATGATGAGATGAATACACAAGCTATCATATGATTGGTGCCCAGCCACGAAATTCAAAACTTGAGTGATTTGATTTTAACATGTGATATTGAGTCTGCTTGTTGGCTTTGAATTGCGCCAAAAATGCTAGTGCGAGCGATGGACAAGGACCGAATGTCCAGGAACAGGAAACCATCGAACCATGCATCGCCCCCGTGTACTGAGCAGAAGGTGTGTTCACGTCGGGTAATAGACAGATAATGCAAGCGAGGCTTATCGTCGTAACAAAGTGGTATCGATAACTGGTGGGTTGGGTAAGGCTGACCAAAGGAATACGAGTTCTACATACTAAGAGTATCATAAGGGACCGTGGTAGCTGTAGGAGGGTAGTGACCTTGGATCAACATGGTCAATCCTGGAATGGTGATCCAAGCTGTGGTTGGAAGAAATTTGTGGAATGCTACTTAGACTGCTCTTTCCCCTTTCTCTTCTGATTCTTCGTAGCTAGAAGACCGATAAGGCGATATTTTAGGCCGGGTGTGTGCTAAATTCGCCGTAGGAAATAGTCCTACTAGGCCAATACTTAAACTTGAAAGGCTAGATGGATTGGCTTTATTTGGACTGGTGTTATTACTTTTAACCTTTCTGTATAGTGGACTATACTGGTACTTACCTGTAGCGTGATGAGAGCCTAGGTTAAATAGCTGGGTTAATGGTTGTTTATATCTCCTGAGAGGTCATGAGGGCTCCTTTCCGTAGCTGGCTCCGCTTGACCCCACGTACAAGAAAGCTTATACAGGTTTTGCCTAATGAAGAGTGTGTAAAGGAGTCGCATCTCTGTAAAGGGTTAACCTCTACTACTGTTATGATTAGTATATTGTCTTTTTAGTGGATATTTATTAGTTATTACCCTTCTATAACTTCTTGACTTTTGGTAAGATACGAGTTAGCTAGTATTGACCAATTACGATACCCTGATTGGCTATACCCCCCCATAGTGACTGCATTGGAGCCTTATGACCTCTGAGGAGATAGTTAAACTACTTATATATACACTTAAGGGCCTGTAGGGGGCATGTATTAGGCTTTACCAATCTCAGTATGGCTAAAGTACGAATGTGCTGTCAGAGGAGCTGAAACAAGTTAGAAATTGAGAACTCTTCTACGTCGATCCCATCTGGCCGGGCGACAGCGCTGTAATCCATGAATTCGAAGTTGCAAAGGCGCCTTTATTTGCAGCTCCCAATATCACGAGCCAATGAGTACAACAATTCTCACTTTCAGAGACCATAGCCTCAAATAAACAATAATACACCGGATTGCTTAAACTGTGCTGCGAATTTTCGTATCTCAAGAAACCGCTAAACATCTATGCCATCAGTCTGTCCGCTTGAACCCTTTTGACAATCTCCAAAACCCGAGGATACAACATCTCACTTGGCTGTAAGCCACAGACACTGGCCACTACTGTCTCTGGTGTCTGGCGAGCAATGATCCGGGCCAATTCCTTGCTCTGTTCATCTCCCTCCACATTTTGGAATCGGAGCGCCATTTCAACCGCATCGAGCAGCGCCGAGCAGTCATAGCCTTTCTCGACTAATTCAGACGCCGGCCTGATAAATCTCTCCGTCCGACCCAATTTCCGTAGAGGCGCGCGGCCAACCCTCTCCACGGTATCCTCGAGATGGGGATTGCTGATTCGTATAATGACTTTCCTGACATACTCCTCCTGATCCTGCTTAGAGATACCGTACTTGTCAACGATAAGAGTACTCGTATTGCTAAGCACCTTCTTTACCTGACCGAGTATAAAGAGGTCTTGCAACGCATCATGAACCAATCTCTTGTTCCGGTTATAGCCATAGTAGGCTGCCGCTGCATGTCCGGTATTGACTGTGTATAGCTTTCTCTCGACATACGGCTGCACATCGTCGACCCATCTGACACCCCTGATCATTGGAACAGCGTCGTCTGCAAAGGGGCTCCGATCTATGACCCATTCATAGAACTCCTCCAGTTTGACATCGAGCTCTGCGTCCGGATGCTGAGTTGGAACGATGCGATCGATGGCGCAGTTTGCGTATCTTACTCTCTTGTAATGGTCGTCGAGTCTATGTTCCTTTGTATTGATTGGATGCTCAATGTTTGCTGCCAAGGCATCTGTGGCACCAACAGCGTTTTCACAAGCGATGATGGCCAACGGGGTCTTGTCGCTAGACCGCATACCAATAGCTCGTGTGATAATTGGCCCGATAAACTTAAGATTGTCCCTACCGACAGCGCAAGTAACGACATCAGCAGACACAATCTCCCGGATCAGATCGTTCTCGTTCGTTCTTGGGTTGATTGCTTTGTAGTTCGTTATGATCATTTCCCTGGTCCCCTTGCCGCTAACTTCGATGACTTTATATGATTTCTTAGTGTTAAGCTGGTCGACCAGCTTGTCGGCGACATCTGCGAACACGACCTCGTAGCCCGAGTTGTACAGGAAGCAGGCCACAAAGCCTCGGCCTCATGAAGTTAGCGCGAGATATTTCTTGCTGTTTGCGACAACGGGGTTGGCCTAACCAATGTTCCCAGCACCGAAGTGAACTGCCTTCTTGTGCATGGTACCGAGCATTCTTTGCAGAGCGTTTGGGGTCACTTTCGACAACATATACGTCACTATTCTAGGCAATTGCCCTCAGTGCTTCGCAATGGAGCTGCAATGGAAAACACGCTTCGTCACGGCTTTACGGCACCATCGTGGAGGGAGAGATTGAGATACATTGTCTAGAAATAGTGATTAGATGTGCACTCGAGTCTCCTGTGTGGCTACGATGGCGATGAGACCCTTCCAAGTCCATCATAGTTTTCACATGGAAGCTATAACCGTTAGAAAGTACCTAGAGTGACTTCTTGCATATAACCCCTCCAGGTATTACGACACAACCGTCCCGCAAGATTAAAGATGGCCATTCTCATGATTTCGCAGAAAGGTATGCGATCGCCCCATTTTTGCGTTACCAAATTGCCGTGGCAGGCACATTCCGTTCCTAAGGTGCTGTTAGACCTCTAGCGAACTTAGCGTCGACTTTTCGCCCAGCGGGGTCACTTGCGTAATATAAGTGGCCGAACTGACTGAATAGGTAACAGATCTAGTATTTCTAGGGACGGAGAATTACCACATGATGCGTGACTTAACTGGACACCAGTGCAGTTCAAAACGCCGTCGTCATGTACATGTCTCGCCGAACTCCCCGACTAAAGACTGGCGTGTTCTAACCACCTTCACATCGTAAGCAGACCATCCTAAAACCATTGGGTGAGATCCCCCCACGATGTTGACATCTGATGATTGATCAGCCCACGCACACTATATTGTGACGACCACGCTGCCGCCCGCGGTAGCCGTTACTGCTAGAAGCGTAAGATTTAGTGTGTTGGATGGCCCTACCAACACCAAATAAGTTTTGATGCTCCCTCCCTCGCCTTAGTAAGTTTTAATAGCACCAGCCAGTCTGGTGCTCGTCAGCCGCGAACTCCAGAAGCCACACGGAATCTACGAATCTCTAAGTAGGTGGTAATCCGCTATGCTGCTTCGTGAGGGTGCTGGTATTTCCTCGCGGTGTGGTTTCTTAGCAAAACCCAAAGGAACGAGCTTTTGCGGACCTGTGCTTTCTTACGCCACTGACTATGGATGATCGTCATTGTGACAATTTAGAGGACTTAGAAAAATGATGCTCGCATGAGTAGTTTTTAACATACACTGAAGAGGCTTGCAACACCTTAGCACATATCTAATAGAGAGACAAGTTACAGAATTGAGATAAGACTGGAGGTAATCGGTGAGATAGCAGGGTTGGATAGCATTTGGCAGAAAGCCTTCCCGCTACATTAACTACTGGCTGTTAAGGTTAAGAGATTAACAATCAGTGACGCAAGTACGACGGTATCTCGAATCTCCAAAAGTACATGGTCGGTACCGACAGATGGCATCTGCTAGTGCAAGTAATTAGCTGCACTAGTCGTTCAAGCGCTGCTAGCCGCAATATCATGTCTTTATACCACAAACTTTGCGATTACTTAGCAGTTTGACCACCTTCCTGTATTTCATTTGATGGAACAGCACAGCGGTCCCATCCAAGTATCGCAAGACACCACCCCAGGCTGGTGCGACCTACTTACAGGATATAACCAGGTTTCAATGCTCAAACCGAACCTCTATGATTCTAACTCTTCAGTATGCAACGGTGGATGGTGTCTCGTCATCTTCTGAGCTCTCTGCGGCCGAGAACTAATATTCCTTGGTGTCCAATAGCCAGCTACGCCACCTCGGCGATGGTTTCCTCGACTAACACAGTAGCGATAGTTGGTGTGGGATCAGTTGGATCCGCTATAGCGTTCTCACTCCTCCACAGAGAGTTCGTGGGACAAATCACCCTCGTTGACACGGACAAAAAGCTCTGCCGTGCGCAGGTACAAGATCTCTCCGATGCTGCCTTCCTTTCCCATACGAGGCTGCGGGATGGGTCATTAAAAGAAGCGGGACAGTGTGATATTATTGTTATAACCGCTGGAGCTCACCGGAAGCCTGGGGAATCGAGATTGGATCTTCTTGATGCCAACCTTGAAACGCTGAAGTCAGTCATAGCTGCAATGCAGCCTATCGGGGACGAATCGATCTTGATCATAGTCACAAATCCCGTGGATATCCTAACTAGCATTGCTCGATCAATGTCAGGTCTCCCGCCGAACCAAGTTATCGGGACTGGGACTTTTCTTGATACCTTGCGACTACGGCTTATTTTATCGCAAACGCTCCAGGTATGTAATATAGCAGTGAGAATGTGTTACATTCCGTCTCATGCGTGCAGGTCGCAGAAACCGCTGTTCATGCATATGTTATTGGAGAACACGGCGACTCTCAAGTGGTAAGTCTCTATATATATGCCTTGAGCACCACGTATTTACTCTCGTTCCTTGCATCAGATCGCCTGGTCTGCTGGAACAGTTGGAGGCACTTCACTTCAGGACCTTCTCCCATTATCGCAAACATCTCGAGATACCATAGCGTCAGCAACGAGGGAGAAAGCAGGCCAGATAGCCAAATTCAAAGGGGCTACAGCTTTCGGTATAGCAGCAGTGGTTTCCTCGATGTGTGAGACGATTCTCCTTGACAAACAACATATTCGCCCAGTAAGCCATTGGCAGCAGCAATACGGCTGTAGCTTGAGCATGCCTGCTGTGCTCGGGAGACGGGGCATTTTGCCAACCATTCCGCTTGCACTGAGCACAGAAGAAAAGGCGCTGCTTAACAGTTCCGCGGAGAAATTGCATGCAGTACTCGAGGAACTATCCTGACTCGAACCAATCCCTGGTGTCGCCGGCGTGTCAGCCTGACTCCAGACATGGGTCACGTCAAGACGATGGCTCTGCTCCGACCAGAAGACGATGAGCTGAAGGCAGCTGAAGCAATCGGCACTCTGAAAGCCTACGCGTTCAACACTGAGCGGGAGAAATCAGGTGTATTGGATAACCACGAGGCTAGTGTTACTGGCGATGAGAAGCTGATTGGGCGCGAGGAGAGAAGGATGCATGTATCGACTCTGTAGCAAACTGCAAGACGAGAAATCAGAGACTACTGATGGGATCCAGAAGTGGGTTGGAGGCTCTGGCTTGTCTGAATAGATACTAGAACGGGAGAATCAACGCAGTACCAGAACTACTAGTGAGCCTTCGTGCTTTCTCACTCCTTTTCGGACAACGCCATATTAAAGAAAGCCAGAACATACCATGCAGTACCCGTGGCTACCGACAGCACCCACCTACCGGCAAGCCAAAAAAAGGTTTCCCCATACAAACTGCTATTTTTCAACCCCCTCACAAAGAGCCACCAAAAATAGGAATAACAAGTTGATAACGTACATGCTAAGCGAGCATCGCACTTTTCTTAACATTCTAGATAGAAACCATTATAAAAATATAACAAACTATTCAA
>LBNR01000078.1:0-39487 GCA_001262555.1 Fusarium nygamai | reverse complement strand
ATATACAAAAATAAGTACTATGAACCGTACAGGGTCAGGGAATATCCCACTGTACCCAAATCCACCTAAATCCACTCCATTACATCCACTTTCAGGTCCTAGTGTAGTGGATTACTAAGTAATCTGAGCGCCGACAAGTGGATGTAATAGAGATGGGCCACTTATATGTGGTCCACGTGGATTTGCAGTGTAGTGGGTCCGAGCCTTGCAAATCCGTCGCTCTCAATCCAGCAGACGTCATCATGCGCGACCAAGGTCTTTTCATCACAGAATATCCCACCGTCATCGGCTTCGATATGTCCGGCCTGGTACTAGAAGTCGGCGAAAACATCCCAGCCGGTGATGATGGTTTTCAGCCCGGTGATGGAGTTACTGCCTACTCTGCCTCTGCTTGGAAAGGCTATCACCCAGACTATGGTCCTTTTCAGGAGCGATGTCTTGTCCCTTGGCAGCACGCCGTGCGTCTCCCTGACAAGAATATGTCGTGGAACCATGCTGCGACTGTACCTGTATCTGTCCAAGTACCTCTCAGTGCGTGGGACATAATAGGTATTTCCAGGATAAATGACGAACCTGCTGGGGCTTCTCAAGACCCAAGTCAGCTTAAGAAGAAAGAAGCTCTTCTGATCTGGGGCGCATCGTCCAGCATTGGCACCATGGGTGTACAGACAGCTCGCTTGATGTGTCAGGGCCCCAGATCCCCATTCGCAGCTGTCTATGCCACTGCTGGACAAGCAAATCATGATTATATATGCTCACTTGGCGCGGATCGTGTGTTCGACTATAAAGACTCAAAGGTCGTGGAGTCAATCATCTACGCTGCCAAAGAAGACGGATTGGTCATTCGACATTGCTTCCTAGCGACCGGACAACTTTCGTTGTGCCAGGCTGTACTGAGGGCGTTTATTGAGACTGACACGACCAAAAATGCCAAGATAGCGTCAGCGCCTTGGATCCCGAAAGATGCCGAAGACGTGAATGGAGTTGAAGTCATTTTTGTGATGCCATCGATGGTGGAGGAGAGGCTGGAGCAGTTCAAATACTGGATTGGTACTTTTCTGGGCAAGAATTTATCTAGTGGTAGTATTAAGCCAAGTCCAGAGCCGACGGTGGTGGGAAAAGGCTTGGAGTTCATTAATGATGGATTGGACAGAATGGCCAAGGGAGTCAGCTGCACCATGTTGAGACCGTGTGACTAAGGTGGTCCGATCTGCTAGTGACTAGGATGTGGATACTATGTAAGGAGCTGTGCTCCTCTCGGATACAGGTAACTTAGAACTAACAACAACACAATGAACCTATTCGTTTTATCAGTCCCATCCTACATCTCCCTTATCGAATCAGCAAAGCAACAGCCCATATTATTTCGTCATAATGTCAGACTCCCACGACGACTCTGACGGCGCCGAGAGTCGTCGCAAGAGAAACCGCCAAGCCTGTCTCAATTGCAGGAAGAAAAAGGTTCGCTGTACGGGAGAGAAACCTATATGTCAGTTCTGCAATCGACTTGGCCAACCTTGTGTTTATGCGGAGGATGGGAGGAGTCTTAGAAGGACGAATTTGGCGGTTCAGCCTGTTCTGGGGGACGTGCCTGAGGCTATTATGGTATGTGGTCCACTACATGTTCGTTGAGTTGATGATGCTGACCGGTAAGGATAATATCACGGCGAGGTTTGCTTCGTTAGAGGATCAGATATCGACATTGCAGGCCACAGTCGAAAGGTTAGGCACCTTGTCTTCTCGTTCACGTCGATGATACCATCCTGACCAAGCCATAGATTACTGCCGCTCGTCACAAGTCAACAATCACTCCCCATCAAACGCACTCACTACCAAGCCAATACTCCATCCCAAGCCATTCTCTAGACCCCTTCAACAATACAATCACATGCAACTGAACGCCCTCAACCAAGTCTACTTCTTTTTGCGGCCGATGTGTATTTCCGCTACTGTCATAGCCAACCTTACTCGCTCTTTCACGAACCAACGTTTCGGCAACGTCTAGCCGACGATACGTTGCCAACTTACCTACTCTGGGCATTTCTATCAGCCGCAAGACGGTACTCTTCTCTACCGGTCACTCAAGGCAGTAACTCCGATGATACGTCCAGTTATGCTGCTAAAGCTTGGGAAAGCATAGATCTTCCTTGGACTGGTAATGCGGCTCCGGAGAAGATTCTGACAGTCATACAAACTATAATCTTGATAGTTAGTACTGAGGTTCCAGGTGAGTTACTCACTAGTGAACAGAGAACTGTTTGTTGTTGCAGGCCCTAATATTTCCATCCTTCAGCCGGCCTCTGTAGCCAAGCTCATATGAAACTCGGCTTTGCCATCCGCCTTGCTCAGAACAACAAGCTCCATCTCGAGCCTGACGCATCACTCCCAGCCGCAGAACGTGAGGAACGAAAACGAACTTTTTGGTCCCTGTATCTTCAAGACACGCTCATTAGTCTGTCCCGTGGTCGCTTCTCCGGCATTAGAGATGAAGAAGGCAAAGTCTCTTTACCATGCTCAGAAGATGCATTCAAGAAGGGCCGTGAAGAGAAGACACCTTTTCCGGAAGAATTGACGGGCGATTGCGTGGAACAAGAAGCTGTTGAAAGTTGCTGCCCGTTGGGTCTCATCATCGTCATGGTATCAATTCTTGGCCGTGTCTCGAATTATGTTCTGCATGATACCCAGACCTCTCAAATGGGACTGCCTTGGTCTTCCACAGCTCCTTACGCCACGTTATCATTGGCTCTTCTTCAAGCTGAGCACTACTTTGGAATGAATGAAGACCCAGTGGAAAGCCTCAAACAACGATGTACGATCGATGGTGTCATCGATCAACTCCTGGCAGGTTCCTTCATCTTTGCCAAGGCCATGTTTCACTAACCTTTCTCATTGTCTGCTTCATCATCCTTTCCTCATTCAGCAGCGGCTCCAGTCGAGTAAACAAAAAGCTCCATCGATATTTATGAAGACAGCTTGGGAAAAGTGTAGAACGCACGCGAAGAGCATTACGGACTTGCTGGACATGAAGAACCAGAACGTTCTCATACTAACGTCGATTTACGGGTACTGCATCATGGTTGCTGGTACGATACACTCCCTATCCATGAAAGATGAGAGGGATCATATAAGAAAAGAGAGTCAAAGACATTACTGCGCTGCGATGGAATCATTACAAGACCTATCCTGCTACTGGAACCACGCTGCTCTGATGGTAAGTCCATGCACATCCTTGTGTGCTCCCAATTCATTCTAACTCTGATGACCACAGGTCAAGCGGCTGGAAAGATTCCATAGTCAGTGCGAGACTCGCGGTCAAGACCTTTCTCCATCAAATGTCCAGCGTACCCCCGGAGATGTCAAAGCTCTGTGGCAAAGTGTCGATTATACCTCTTTGTCTACCCCGACAAGACCCGGGAGCCCTACACTGGCGGTTCAAACCTCAGTCGAGGCAGACTGGGCTTTGTCAACGGACATGTTCGACTTTCGTGGCTTTGGAGGGTTTGCTGAAGGTGTCGACGTCTTTAGTATATCATTCGTTGATGGTGATATGACGCTTGGTGATGAAATTCCTGGCGGAGTGCATCCTTGGATCGACATGACAAAGCGAATATGGATTAGGGAAGCTTCGTACTTCTTTCTGAGATTGGCTAAGTATCTCTGCTTGAAATATCTGCCCAAGTCCTTAAAGCCGAGGCACCGATCATCAATCACTACTAAATACAATGCCGTTCTTCTTCCGCATATCCTCTATCACAGTGAGTACACTCTTGCTTAGTGCCCTCAAGTCAGCTTCAGCCTGTCTATCATTCTCCTTAATAATACGACCAAGCTCCTTTGCTTCCCAAGTCAAGTTCAACATGTTGGTATACTCAGGTTTCGAGTTGCCTAGTTCCTCGGACTCTTGAGATCCTCGAGGAACGAACTCCATAGTACAGATATCCGTAACATTCGAAGCCTGACCCCCGAAAATTCTGGTGGTTCCCTTCTCGCAGTAGATCTCAGTCGGTGCGTATGAGTCATAAATCTTGCTTGTGCGAGCAGAAACAGTAAAACTTTGCTTGTGTTTCGAAGCCTCAGCCGTGTATTGGAACACCATCAGACCACCACCATCCACTCCAGTTTCAAGAATCACAGGGAAATATGTTTGAGATGAAGGCGTTCCGAAAAGGCGGGCGGCAAATGTGACGGGGTAACACCCATATCCCACAAGCAGCCTCCGCTAATTTAGGCGAGGCGACATTTGGGACGTTGTTTTCGGTGAGGTCTCCAAATAAGGGCGAATAAACAGCCATCGAGAGATGTGCGCCATAGATCTTCCCGAACTTCTCCGTCCTGGTCTTTGTATCATCAAGTAGCGTTTGGAGCGTCTTGAAGTTGGGCTCCTGGATATGTCGATAGGCTTCTAGAATGAAGAGACCCTTGGAGTCCGCCAGTTCGTAAAGAGCCTCGAGCTCCTTCATATTAGAGGCGAATGGCTTTTCCATGATGACGTGTTTACCAGCATTCAGAGTCTTGATGCCTTGTCCATAGTGTAGCGAGTTGGGCGATGCGACTTATACAATATCGATGTTGGAGCCTTCAGACAGCATGGTATCCAAGTCATGGTAGGCTTTCACCGAAGAAGCATTGATAGATGGCGTGTCGGAGATGAATTTGTTTGCTGTGTCGAGCTTTCTGGAGTACACAGCAGTGAGCTCGAACAATTTACTCTCATGACATGACTGCACAAAAGAGTTTGTGATCCAGTTCGTTCCCACGACAGCGAGGCGTAAAGGAACAGACATGTTGGGCGATTCTTAGCTTCGACTTCCTTGAGAATAGAGAAAGAACAAATCGAGAGACTCAGCGATGAAGCGAGAGACTGCGTCGTCTTTATGCTTGTAAATTCGTGACATCAGGGCTATGACGGTGAGAAGTCCGTTACCTGAAAATATGGTATTAGTGAAGCCATTTGGCGGCACAGCATTTGGAGTGGTGCCTTAATATGGCAATTCGCGGCGAGTCTAGGGGAATAAGGGCGGAAACATGCATTAGCGGATTACGTGAGTTGAACCTTGGCTTATCTCTGTTCTCAGTGGCACTTTCACGCAGGACAATTGACCTTGCCCACGGAAACTATGGCATTGACGTAATTAATTAATGGATTCCGAATTACCCGTTTGAGTAAGAGCCAAGATATGCCGAAGACCTTGTGCACATTGCCGAGCACGTTGCCAACTGGCTAACGCTCAGGACGTCGTTAATGCCGTGACCGGGGTCGTATAAGAGCCCGAGATACCGAGCATATCACGTCACGGAAATATCGAGACCTTTGAGATTCCCAACTCTTACACTGCCAAAACAATCAATTGTGAAGACAGTCGTTTATTACTATTATTTACAGCTTGTATCAAGATATTCAACAATCATGAATGGTGGATCTTGGGATTTCCAGCAATCCCAAGACTCTCCTTATCATTCCGACACCTCCGCGCCGACGCCGAAAACCCCACGTGTCTTGTCGTGCAATCATTGTCAGCATCGCAAGGTGAAATGCAATCGCGTGTTTCCCTGCAATAACTGCCTCAAGGTCTGAGTTGCATCTCATCTCATCCCATCAAGATTGCCGTACTGACTGATGTGTACAGGCCAATATACCTTGCGTGCCGTCAACGCCGGCTCCTCCACGCAAGAGAAGAGCGCCAAATGCCATCTTGCAAGAGAGAATCAAGAATCTTGAGGCCCTTTTGGAGCAATATGCTTCTCAAGGATCACCTAAGCAGCCTGCCGGTACAAACGAATCGGCTCATGATCTTTTAGAAGTGTCTGCCAGATCATCGCCCGCCCAGTCCAATGGCCATGGTACGCTGACGCCAAATGGTCCTGGCAAGTTGGTGGTTCGGAATGGCGGGTATAAATTCCTGGATAGCTACATCTGGGGGAGAATACACGATAACGTCAGGCAACCCATTCGATCATCGTGGTCTCTGTACTAATTGAAAATGTACAGATTTCTGAAATGCGTCATATTCTTGATCAAGATACTTCGGACGAAGATAATTGCAGCGATTCTCCTGCCCCCCATGAAGACTACGATCTTCTTCTGGCTAAAACGTCAGCTCTAAGCCTCAATGAACAAGCTCCATTACCCTTTCAGATCCTTCGTTTGTGGCAGGTGTTCCTGGAGAGGGTCAATCCTCTGACCAAGATTATACACACTCCCACTACGGAGCATCTGGTTATTGGTGCCATGACAAACCATTCCAACATATCGTACAAGAATCGTGCACTTTTGTATGCCATCTACCTTGCATCTGTCGTCACTCTTACGGGCGAAGAGGCTATGACTATGCTTGCCTTACACAAGGATGAAGCGATACAGATATTCACACAGGGCCTCAAGAGGGCATTGGGCAAGATCAACTTCCTCAGAAATTACGACATGGTCGTCCTTCAGGCTTTGGTTTTGTACTTGGTACGAATGCCGCTTTATGCAAAAAGCTAAATCATTGCTGATGCCTTCACAGATAGCCTTACAAGGCCGCAGCAACCACGACGCCGTATGGGTCCTCAGCGGCGTTGTAATACGCATTGCTCATAAAATGGGCCTTCATCGTGACGGTGAAGCACTCGGTCTAACCCCCTTTGAAACAGAAATGAGGCGCCGAGTCTGGTGGCGAATCGTCATACTCGATTGTATGTACGCCGCGACATCGGGAATGAACCCAACACTGCTACCACTGGGATGTGACACCGAAATGCCTCACAACATAAACGACGCCGACTTCTCACCAGAGTCCAAAGTCATTCAGCCCAAGCAGGGTCCCACAGAAATGGTCTTTGCCCTACTGCTCTACGAGATTGTCAATTTCGTCAAAGACAATCGCCTGTCCGAATGCGACCATCTTCTTCTTGGAGGACAAGACGTCGAGCCTGGAACTCCCGAATACAACGGCTATCGGGAAACACTGAACTATTTGAGCAACCTCAGTGATGAATTCGACAAGAGGATGAGTGAAGTGGAGAAGAAGTACTGTGATGCGTCATTAGGACCACTTCATGTCTACGCTCTGGCCTTTCGACCTCATATCCTTCGAGAGGTCAGAACGATGGCGACCGCAATGGACGAAATACCAGAATGGGGTACAGAGGTCAAGAACTCCCATAATAACTTCTTCCGAATCTGGCTTGCTCATAATGAGAATGAAGTTGGACTCCTTGATCTCACAGCGAATGGCCCTTTCGCATACTCTTCAAAGTCTTTCTTTCACTTTGACTCGCTGCTGTTCCTCGCTGGTCAACTTGTTCATCGTTCTCCCGTTGGATCTCTTACAGAGCGGACTTGGAGTCTCTTCGATCGGTACTACTATTATTATGATGAGTTGTACAACCTATCTCAGCGCCAACATTTCCAACTTGCTAGACTTTTGCTCAAGGCCTGGGGCCCGCGAGAAAAGGCTCTTGAGCAACTTGGAACTCCTTTTGAGATACCAATTTGTGTCCAGAAACTTCAGATGGCTGTATCGCAGTCTGGATTATCATGGATGACCCCAAGAGACGTTCCGTTCACACCTATGAGTGATGCTAGCAATGGTGGTATTGATCAGTTGCAGGTTGGCACAAATGGATGTACGCCGACGGATATGTTCCCAGACATGAACATGGCTGGTGACTGGCCCATGTCGGGTAACCTCCAACCTATGGATACCCAGAACCCAGTTCTGCCTATCTTTGGCTTCTTCAACAGTACGACATGGTAGGGAAATGTATTTTTGTTTTCGGGCAATACGCGGGAGTAACATGGGAATTCTAGGGTTGTACTGTCAATAATCAATTATAGATATCTGTTATATGGTCTCAATAAATACTGGCCTTCTTATCACATTACCCATCCAACAAATTAACAAAGCCTTCAGGAAGAGGCTTATCCTCAACCCAAGCTTGAATACCCTCAGTAAACAATTCCGGAAACTGTAAATTCCAAGCATGAATAGCTCCTCTGATAACACAAGCAGCACTCTTGTTCCCATCCTCATGCCCCTCCTTTCGAAAAGTCTTAGCCATTTCTTTCGCACCCTCAACATCATCACCTTGATCTCCAGCTGTTACCAATATTCGTTTGTCTTTGTCTGCAACGTCTTTCACATTGTCATGTTGCCACTTCACAAGCCCGGCGTAAGCATCATTCACCAAGTTCCAGTCATTATTGGCAGCAATTTCGTTCTTTAGCTGGGTATGGTCTTTGAGGCCGTAGTGTAAAAGACTGGGTCGCTCGGCTGCCCAGACTTGCCATGGGCGGAACGGGGTCGAGCCAGTTACAAATGCTGATTTGACGAGGTCTGGATGTCGGCGGATTAGTTCCATTGCCGTGAAGCCGCCCAGCGAGAGGCCAACAACGTGCGCTTGTCCACCATGTGCATGCTTTCGGATGAGATGTGCAACTGAGTCAGCAGCGAGTTCAATTGACCAGGGTCCTATCTCCCTCGATTGGGAATGTTTTGGGAGATCAGGAACGATGAGATGATAGTCATTGAGGTGGGGAATAACGTGCTCCCATTCGAGGTTGCAGCTGAAGAGGCCATGGAGCAAGACAATTGTCGTTGAGGAGGTGTTGTTATATGACTTGAAGAATAGTTCTTGTTGAGGTGTAGATGTTTGCGACATGATTACTGAATTTCGCCGTCACACTTTAGTCTTTAGGTGATGTTACCTGCAGAAGCTCAAGATCATGCTTGATAAGGACTCAGCTGAGCTGCGCCACTGAATCGGCGAATGTTTATCCGAAGATGACATTCAGACAGCTTAATTCAAGTGCCAAGCATTTTGGCACGAACAGCTCGAAATAACCATAGGCGAGATGAATATTAGACAGACAGAGTATTGACTCCAGGGTGGCGATCAACCCAACGTCAATCAAGAGGTTGTCAACCAGGTTGATGTCAATCAACTCAACCCAACTCAACGGAGCCTATTCTTACTAATCAACCAACTCAATATTATCACGATATTGAGTTGGTTGCGTTGGCAAGGTTGATTAGGTATTGTAGCGATGTTCCCAGAATCTGGTGCAGGGTAGCTCAATACAAGGTGGGTTCGATGTTAGTGTTTATTAGGAGATACTTCTCACCACATCTAATTATTCCTTCAATCTAGGTACCGCAGAGCACTCCTTAACATGGCATTAGCTCGACACGTCAACGCGTCAGATGCGAATCACGCCATAAGTGATTCGCTAATCCACCGACTCTTGCATCAGTACCAGTCTGACCTCCTGTTTACGACTTGCTTCTCTGGCGTCTCATTTATTCGGCTTTAATAGGTCCCAAAGTTCAGATTTTAAGACTATAAATTTCGTAGCAGCTTCCCATTTCACACCGGACCCCTTAACACCAGCTCCATCAACACCCGAGCCGTCCACACCAGCCGAAGCTCGCGCCACTCGACGAGACAAGGATCGATTATTCCGACACTTCCGTGGCTACACGTAGTCTCAACGAAGCAGAAATACAAAATCATAGGTGTGGGAATACGGCTTCGACATCGAGAAGGACTCGGAGCGGCGATGGGTCTGCAGATTATGCATTGAAAGGAACAGGCCGAAGCCCGGCAATATAGTTGCCATTGGCACCCAGAACGCTGAACGGCATCTCTAGGACCACCACAAAATTCAAGACCCCTTCGGAAAACGGTCTGCGCCAGCGTCTCGAAAGAAACCGTCGACAGGATACCAGACGATAACAAAAGCCTTCAACCTCGATCTTAACGCGCCCCGAGAGCAAGCAATTACAAACCGCCTTATTAAGAGCTTTGACAGGAATGTTTTCCAGCGTCTAGTGGCCGAATGGATCGTCGAGAGCAACCTATCCTTCCGAGAACCCGAAAATAAGAGGTTGCGGGCCATTTTCGAGTACCTCAACCCTTTCGTCGTGAGCACGGATGCCCATGTCGGTCATGATACGGTTCGCAAGCGTGCCGTTGCCGAGTTTGAAAAACACAAAGGGAAGGTAATCGAGGTATTGAGAAATGCACCTGGGTTGATACACATCTCGTTCGACGGCTGGAGATCGCGGAATAAGCACGCTTTATATGGTATTGCCTGCTTCTTTTAAAATGAGGAGGGCAAGGCCCGCAAGCTCATTCTAGGAGTGCCTGAGCTGACAGTTCGGCACTTCGGGGCTAATATTGGACACGAGATCATCGAAATACTCGAGTCATACGAGATCTCCGAGGAGAAAATTGGGTACTTCACGCTTGACAACGCACAAAACAACAACACTGCAATAGATACCATTGGGGAGAGATTCAAGTTCCATAGCAAGGAACGGCGGGGCCGTTACTTTAGCCACGTAATCAATCTTGTGGTTAAAGCCATTCTCTTTGGAAAGGATGCCGACGCATTTGAGTCCTGGTTGGGGCATGGAGACCTCTTAGCCACGGCTGAGCATGAGCTTTGGCGAAAGAGAGGTCCCGTCAGCAAGCTCCATAATCTTATGGTTGCGATCCACCGATCTGATCTACTCACCACACTTCTCCGAAGTATCCAACGGCTGGAGTTCGATGCATCCGAGGATCCTCGGGTGAGAATTCGGAAGCCCCTCAACGTGGTTATCGACAACGAAACCCGCTGGCTATCGCAGCTGTACATAATCCGCCGCGCCTTAAAGCTTCAACCTTACCTCGAGACACTAGTCTTGAAGCACAAGCAGGAATGGGAAAAGGACAACACGTCGAAGCGGTCAAAGCAGCTCAAGGCAAGCGCAATCATGCCTGCCATATGTCAAGACGAGAATAAACTCGGCGACAAGGACTGGGCCGTTCTAGAGGCGTTCAGGGATATCCTTCAGAGCTTCGAGGACGCAGTCAAGGCGCTTGAAGGTAACGGGATTCAACGGAAACGCAAGCAGGGATATTTTAAGTCCTATAGCAACGTATAGGACGTGATCGTGGGATATGAATTCCTGCTGGCCGAATTGGAGAAAGCCAAGGCCATAGTCAATCAATATCCTAAACCCGAGCACTTCAAGGTTAACATTAATCTCGGCTGGAAGAAGCTTGACGAATACTACAACAAACTGGATGAGACTCCGATATATTACACCTCGATGGAACTCCACCCCGCTTACCGCTAGGGTTATTTCGAGACGGTGTGGTCTGGACGTCCGGCGTGGATTTCCAAGGCGAAAGATGTAGTACAGTCTGTTTAGGACAGAGGATACAAGACATTAGAAATTTCTATAGAGGATAATGGCGAACCAGCCGCGAAGCGTCAGCAGACACAGTACTATTCTCCTTTTGAGCGATATAAGGACGAAGCTCGGATACATCCTTGCGAAGAAATAGTCTCTAATAACGCAGAAGACGAGTATGCCAGGTAGCAGAAGGATGTGTTACCTACGGATAACGTAATTCGGGATCCGCTCGAGTATTGGCATGCGCAGCGGTTCAAGTACCCTAGGCTGTCGCGAATGGCGGTGGACTTTATGACGGTCCGGCCGATGAGCGCTGAGTGCGAGAGACTATTCTCGGCGGCAGGGCACATAGTGACGCCTCTTCGGAATCAGCTGAAGGCAAGTACCATTGCTATTTGCCAGGTGCTGCGGTCATGGCTGCAGGCAGGCATTGTGGAGGAAGTTGATCCTATGCTGTTGGACAAAGTGGATGATACAATGGGCGAGGACTCCGTGGAGGAGAAGTCGGTAAGCGAATGGCTTAGGGATTTGCCAATGCAGATGCGGGAGGAGGAGACAGGGTGGGAGTAGGCTTGCGTTGGCCGTTAGGTTTCAATTTCAACCTGGCGGTGAAAGTAGGACTACACGGCATGGGGCGCTGGTCAACCATCAACGCAACACCAACCAACTCAATATAGGACCTGGGTTGATCAACTCAACAGAGGAAATGCTTATTAAGCAGTCAACTCACTCAATTGAAGGCTGAGGTTGAGTGGATTGCGTTGATCGCCACCCTGCTTGCACGTCTGTTCAGCTCACCGTCTGAAGTTGGCACTGCGGGTGCACTTCGAGATTACGCAAGGCTGTTGATCCATCGTGGTGAGGAAATAGTGAAGCGCAGTGCTGGAGGCGCAGGCCACATGTTCCAAATGAAGCCGTTCTCCGAATTGAAAGCAGTCTCTTTCTAGTTGTAGGTTCTCTGTTTTATCTTCTGTATTGGCTTGCTGGAGAAGGTTACAGGCAGGGGATAGATCATAATGTGCATAGACACACCAAGCCAGGTGATATTTGTTTTGTTCGACGATTTTTACACCTAAGCAGGTAGGATATTGCCCGAGGCAGAGATAGTATGCAGAATAGATTTCTAAGAGTTGAGATATAGTTTTGAGTACGAATGCCGACTTTAATTTAAGTTTTATTTCTTCCGCAGCATCCGCAACTCTCTTATCAAAGTGAATCACAACTGCCGATCGCAGCAACATCAATGATGACGTGTAAGAATTTAGTCTCCCAACCAACGGCACGCGCAGCCAATAAGGGCCGGTCAATACCGAGCAGGCCAATCGGCTAATTATAGACTTGGAAGCGTAATACTCCCATTATAAATATGAATGAGCCCTCAGTTTTGCGTTCCTTTTCAGAGTAAGCAAGCCAAACAGTCAAAATGAAGCACATCAGTGTCGCCATCATAGGCGCTGGTGAGTCCCCAGTTATGAAGAACAACATTTAACGTACTAACTGACAGCGTGTTAGGTCCGACAGGCATTTCTATGCTCAAGCAGCTTCTACAAGATGGCTTCAACGCTACATTGTTCGAAAGGCGCAGTGCCGTTGGAGGTTTGTGGGCATACGATGCGAATCATGGATGGACTACTGCATTGGCAACAACGAGTGCGAATATAAGCAAGTATACATGTGGATTTACCGACTATCCGATACCAGACAGTAGGCCAGGCCTCATATTGCTGACATGATGATGCTTACTGGAACCAGAGTATCCTGTATATCTCAGTGCAGCAAACTTTCAAGAGTTTATGCAAAGCTATGCCGAGCATTTCAAGCTCACCGAACACATCTCATTCAATAGCAGTGTTAAAGTAGTTAACCGAAACAGCGACGATAATGGGTGGATTTTGCAGGTTGAAAAACTTGATACTGGAGATATCGAATCTCATCCTTTCGACAAGGTCGTGTTTTGTCATGGCTATCAGACCCAGAGAGTGATGCCGACTTTTCCTGGGCAGGAACAGTACGAAGGGGAGATGATACACTCGCAGCAATACCGAAGGTCCGTTACGTTTCGTTGAGTGATTCTGTAACATGTACTTACCAGTAAAATCTAGCCCAGAAGCGTTCCAGGACAAAACAGTGGTGATTCTCGGCTTATCGACAACAACAGGCGAGATTGGCCCGCAAGTCATCAGCACAGCGAAAAAGGTCTATGTCTCTCATAGAAGTGGCCAAATGATGGTCAAGCGTATGCGCAAAGGTCGGCCGACAGACCTGCTAATCTCCTGGAGACGCCGCCAGATTACTCAGTGGATGGCAAAGGCTGTGCCGAACTTTTACAGGTATCTAGCAGGTTGCGTAGCCAGGCTTCTCTCGTCTCAATTCTCTGACGTAAAGTTGGACCCCGAATGGCGACTCGAGTCATTTCGTAACCCAGCGTTACGATTACCAGGCCTTATTCAAGATCTTCTTCCGCATTTGCAAGATGGCAGCTTGACAAGTTTGCATGGCATCAAACGGTTCTTGGGTGGACGATCAATCGAGTTTGACGATGGGACCATTATTGATAATGTCGACAGCGTCATCTTGACTACGGGGTATCGTGCCGACTTTTCTGTTGCTCCTTTTATCGAAAAGAGTGTACCCAAGTTACCTGCCTATCATGGTCCTGCCATTCAACGCCTCTATATGAATGTCTTTCCCCCAAAGTACGCAGACAGTTGCGCTGTGCTTTGCTATTCGGCCTACGGAAAAAACAATGGCTTTTCATTCTCTGATGTCATGAATATGGCTATTTCCAACATTTGGCGAGGCGTGAGTCAATTGCCCCCATATGAAGACATGGAAAAATGGGTCGATCAGCATCAAGAATGGGTCGCAGCAAACTGGGTTAAAGAGCCGCATCTTGACGTGAGCATGGTAAAACAGTATGAGTTTCAACCGTGGTTGCACAAACAAGCGGGAACTGGTATGGAGAACTTGGGATGGGGATGGGCAGGATGGAAATTCTGGTGGAAGGATAGGAAGATGTATAATCTTATGAATCACGGTGTAGAGACTGCTCACATGTTTCGATATTTCGAGACTGGCAAGAGAAAGACGTGGGAGGGAGCAAGAGATGAGATTATTCGTCAGAATAGAATTGTCGAGGAGAGCTTTTCTGGGAAGAATAAGAAGCTGAGGGAGGAATAGGTCATACCTGGACAGACTTTTCTAGAACACAAGATCATCTGCACATTCCTTAGCATAGGCCCGGTATTAAGTTCGGATGTAGGTGGCTATATTTGGACTCCCTTCAATTATGACCGCATTTCATTTATATTCCCTGCACATAACAGCGATACATTAAGCATAGTGAATGGACCAACTGCCTATTACAATTGTTGTCTAGGAGAGGTCTACCGCTACAACTCGTGAAATTCGGTAGCGCCTGTGGGTACAGGCTAGGCTAATTCTAGCTGCCTGATTGGTCTTACTGTAAATAAAGATCTGATGGCTTGCTAAATATTATCATTGGTCAAATGAGTGCAGTAGCTTGGGCTAGCGTTGACCCACCGGCGCTACCGAATTTCATGAGTTATCTCTTTGAGCGGCATAAGACTGCCACAGGTCACTTACCCCGCTTTTTTGCAGGTACCTGCAGGGTACGTAAAGTTCCCGTCAGACAGCTTCTTCTTTCAACACCACCAAAATCATAAAAATCCTCATACAAATTGACCTTAACGAGTCTCGATTAAAACAATGAGCTCCCAAGAGATACATATATTAGATGATCATAGCTTTGATAGCCCGCCTTTTACGGCAGCTACTAATGACCCCACCGGCGCAACTAATATTCCGCCCGAAGAGGGCTGCGGTGATGATTTTCAACCTTTCAATATAGAATATCATGATTTTCAGATTAACCCTCTGCCCCAGCTACCACTTGAATTATTCCAGCTTTTCATACCTATTTCCCTTGTACAGTCATGGGTCGGATACACCGAAGACTGGGCTTTTTTCTGCGCTAATAACGGCATCAAAGATAGCTGGAATACCCCCCTTTCCGACCACTCGCGCTTGCATGCTTGGGAAGGCATCTCCACTTCAACGGCTTATGTATGGCTTGGTATCCTTATTTACCTAGGAATTCATAGGGAAATATCCCTTGCAGACCATTGGAAGGCCCCTAGCCTAGGAGATCAGCGCCCCCTTCATCCATTTACGAAGTTCATGCCGTTACGGAAGTTCGAGCTGATCACACGCTATTTCCGCACTTTTGATCACACCAATCTCGATGTGAGCGATGAGAAGGATCTTCCAAAGACCTTCCAAGCGGCTGAAGAGTGGTCTGAACACATACAAAGGGTGTCTATCGAGCTCTATCGTCCAGGGACTAATCTGACTGTAGATGAGTGCATGGTCCCTTTTACAGGCAGATCAAAAGAGACAACGCTCCTCAAGGGAAAGCCTACGCCGGTAGGCTTCAAAATCTGGGTTATTGCGCAACAGGGCTACTTTCTGCAGTGGCTTTGGCATGTGAAGGCATCACCAATTACGGCTGTAACGGTCAAGGTAGAAGATACACCGATGCCGTACGGCAAGAAGGGGAAGCTACGGACCGAGATCCCTCTTAGCAATACACAGAGCGTCGTGGTTCACCTACTAAAAAGGCTATTAACGCAGACACATCACGTCTTTACGGATAACCTCTTCTCATCACCGCAGCTCTTCCGCCTACTTCGGCAGCTTGGATACGGGGCTACAGGCACAGCACGCCCTAATTGCGGCATCACCACCGAGATAAAGCAGATAAAAGAGACCGGGAAGCTTCCTGACGGCAAGCCGTTGTTATTTAATGAGGTATACTTAATCCCAACAAAGGATAAACAGGTATAGACAACTTTTAGCTGTATTTCCCTTACTAATCTGTCTCTTTTCCTTCCTTCTAGGTCCTTCAAATCACTTGAAAAGATAGCTCTGTGGTGCTCTTCCTTTCAACTATGCACAACGCAGCCCCTCTTAACCGCATACCAAAAGAGAGGAAATTGCCTGCCAAAAGAGGCACAAAGGCAGAGGCACGGCGCCTAAAGGAGGTCTTCAATGGAGATCAGGCTAGGATAATCCCTATTCCTTCTGCTGCCGCTCAGTATAACGATGAAATGAATCACGTGGATCGCGGTGATCAGATAAGATCCTATTCCTCATATCAGCATCGTTTCCGGCGCGGTCATTGGCAGGCGTTGCTTTGGTCTTTCCTCCTTGATGTTGCACTTGCGAATAGCTTCATTTTGCAGAAGAAGACCCGGCACCCTCATTGGAAGCCCTATAGCACGCTTCGAGACTGGAAAGAGGCTATTTATAACGCCATTTTCAACAAGTACGGCACCGATAGCGGCATAAGGAAGAGATACCGTACAGGGAAGGAAGAAGACAGCGAGGATCTTGAAGCACGGCAAATTCACCGACAAAGAGATATCAATCATGTCTACAGAGGCAGAAAAAGCTCCTCTCCTTGCTTAGCTTGCAAAGGCCTCCGGCAAGGGCAGCCTCGGCCAAAAAGGCGAAGAAAAGGAGGCTATCTACAGCCAATATCAGGAAATCAGCAGCGGTCACAGACTAGGTACGGCTGCAAAGTATGTGATGTAGCTATTTGTAACAATGCTGACTGTTGGTACTTATATCACACGCCATTTTAGGTGCGGGTGGAGGTACCGGCTGTCACGGTCATTTTGATTGGCTCCCCACCCTGGTCGTGACCCCGTGGCAGTCTTATGCCGCTCAAAGAGATAGGGATCCAATTTCAGCTTCTAGCCTGATTGTGGCCTGATCTTGCAAGGGGGTTGAAAGCTTAATCGTTATTGGAGGAGGGGGTTGAAAAATAGCAGTTTGTATGGGGAAACTTTTTTTTTGCTTACCAGTAGGCAGGTGTTACCGGTGGGTGGGTATTGCATGGTAGCATTTTAAGCGATATATTAATTGCACTGAGCTTAAAACCAGTATAATTATAAGGGAGGTATTGGCGGAAAGTTTATACTAACATTAACTTACAAACCTGTAAGGTCAATAGATTCTGCCTTACAGCCTGATATAGGCCCCAGGGATGCAGGACAGCTGTGCCACATTGCTGCCTAAAGTATATGCATCTGGACTTTAGGCATTAAATACTACAGTCTTGCATTTATATTTTAAAAATTCAACCACCCCTGACACTTTTTACCTGAATTACAGAAGCTACGAGGTATTTTCCATTTTAGCACTAACTGGCTAGAAATTTGAGCCTGGATCTCCTTTTCATTTAACCGTTTTAGCGATACAATGAATATCGGGGTCGGTGTGGGCGATTTTATTAAAATCCTAGAGCTTGTTATTCAAGCCAGGAAAAGATTTGTGGATGCTCCTCGCCAGTATGATGCAATATCAAAAGAGTAAGCCAATATCGCTCCCTCTCTTCACACATCTACTCACTCGCGCTCGACTGGCAGTCTCAGAAACTTTTCAAACGTCGTCCAAGATATTGACGTCCTTTTATCGGGATGGGAACCTGAGATCAAGCAGCGAGAAAGTCTGAAAAGTATCAGTGACGACTCCATTTGTCTTTTGCATGATCTTCTCGCGAGACTTGACAAGTATCGAGAACTTGGATCTAGCAGTACGAGTATGGCCCAGTGTGCGAAGAAAGCCTGGAAAAGATTGAACTGGGATCAGGACGACGTTCAAGATTTCCGAGGACGGTTGTCGTTAAACCTTGAATTGCTCAATGGAATTGAGAGACAGCTATATACGTATCTATAACGTTCTCTCTTCAACGTCTGATGAGCTGAAATGATCACAGTCAAAGATCCTGCAGGATTGAACAGGACATTCATCATCTCACCGAGCGATTCAATCAACAGGAGCGATATGAAATCTTGAATTGGATTGGAACTGTTGACCATGGCTCACATCAAAGCATTTTATTTGATCAACATGAAGACGGAACTGGTGAATGGTTCCTCGGTTCCGAAGAGTTCCAGAAATGGACTAAAACTAAAGATAGAATGTTGTTCTGTCCAGGCCTTCCAGGAGCGGGGAAGACAGTCCTAGCCGCCATTGCCATCCACCATCTTCAGAACCTCTTCGGGAATGACAGCAACATTGGCATAGCTTACCATTACTGCGACTTTGGGCACCGATACAACGAAACCGACAATCTTATTCTATCGAGTATCCTCAAGCAGCTTGCCCAGTGTTCAGGCTCTTTACCAGATGCAATGAGCACTTTGTATAGCAAGCACAAGGATAAGGGCACTCGACCTTCGCTCAGAGAAATTGCAAGTGCGTTGAAGACTGTGGCGTGTCTGCATTCTCGAATCTTCATAGTTATTGATGGCCTCGACGAGTGTCTTGTATGGAGAGACGTTGTGGCTCAGCTCAGAGGCTTGCAGGGAGCGAATATCTTGGCGACCTCTCGGGCTATCCCTGATATTGCCAACGACCCGGTGTTGAAAGGAAGTAGTATACTCGAAGTACATGCCAGGGGTACCGATGTTCGCAAATACCTCAATCGTAATATGTCAAAGCTTAGTCGGTTCGTCATGCGTGACCAGCAGCTTCAGGAGGATATTTGCAACGCCATCTTAGGAGCGAGCGGAGGGATGCGTGTTGATTCCCTTTTTCTTTAAGGGCACTATTGGAAGCTGATATAGCATAGGTTCCTCCTTGCCCGCCTGCATCTCAACTCTCTAGAAGGTAAATTGTCAGTCGGGACTCTCAGGGACGCCCTCACCGCCTTGCCAACCGGGGCACTATCATACGACGAGGCCTACGACGATGCAATGAAAAGGATAGAGAGTCAGCATCGAGAACGAACAGCAATCGCTAAGGATGTTCTAGCATGGCTTACATTTGCAAAGAGACCCCTCAGGGTCGAAGAGCTCCGAACAGCAGTTATCGTTCAGGAAACAGATTCACATCTTGATGAGGAGAGACTAATGGATATTGAAGACATGGTCTCCGTCTGCGCGGGCTTGGTGGAGATAGATGAAAAGAACGACAGGGTCACTCTAATTCATAACACTACGAAAGAGTACTTGAAGCGAACACGAGAAAAGTGGCGCCCGGATGCAGACGCTGCAATTGCAACGTCATGCCTTACCTATCTTTTGTTCCGTGTCTTTGACGTCGAGTTCCCGGAGATAGACGAATGTCTACAACGCGAAAAGGCTGGGAGGCAGCTTTATCCGCTGCTGGATTACTCCATGGAGTATACCATCCACAACCCCTCTTTCGGCATAACCCCTCTTTCGGCAAGCAAAATAAAAAAAGCTTCACCAAAACTCATCAACTTCACTTACACAAATATTGGCCAAAATAAATAGCTACTTGGAGGACAATGCCTTTGCTGATTATAGAAATGATTGGAGTTAACGATTGTAGCCCTCTAAGGCTGTGCGGGGTATGCGATATATGCATACCGTGCTATGGAAATAGTGTTAATTCAATCATCAATTTCCTCACCGCTCTTTTCTATGTTTTTTGGCATTTTTCTGCGACAACGACAAAAAAATGCCTAGATCGAGACTTCGATGGAAATATACAGAGGAAGATATGGCAGAGGCTATATTGGATATTACTGATAATGGCTTTTCGCCCCCTCAAGCCGCTCATAGACGGGGAGTGCCTCGGAGCACTCTAATAGACAGACTTGACGGCTGCGGGGCCGTGAAAGAGCAGATCCACCCTCATCGACGCTTGTCCAAGAGCCAAGAGGATAGGCTGGATTCTCCGTCAGGAGTCCTTGGGCTATGCTCCGTCCCACAGTCAGATCCGCGCTTGTGTCATGGGCTTGTTGAGGCAGCAGGGCGAACGTCCCAACTTGGGACGCAACTGGGTGAACAAGTTTATCAATCGTCGCGCAGACCTAAAGACCAAGATAGGGAGACGTCAAGAAGCCAAAAGGTTCGACTCTTTCACACCTAAAGCGGTTCATTGGTACTTTGATATCAGGGAGGGCCAATATGGTTGGATCAAGCCTGAAAACACCGTCAACGTTGATGAGGGGGGTGTTATGACTGGTTTCGGCAAGCATTCACCTCTATTCCCTGTCAGTGCTTGAGTTTTGGCCGACTAACCCTCTGGGTTCAGGTCTAGATAGCCTGGTCGTTGGAAGCGCGGACCCAAAGCGCAAGGCGTTTCTCAAGGGACCACAAACTCGGAATTGGACTTCATTCATCGAAGCTATCACTGCTGACGGCCGCGCTTTGACTCCTGGCATAATATTCAAGGGGAAACAACTCCAGAAACAGTGGTTTCTTGATGAGTTCAAGCAGATAGCAGACTGGTATTATATAACATCGCCCAACGGGTGGACTGATGACCACATAGGCATTGAATGGCTTGAAAGAGTCTATCTGCCCCAGACTACGCCTGCCGACGACTCTGATGCGAGACTGATCATTTTAGATGGTCATGGAAGCCATGCAACAGTATGTTCTCTATTTTCCCCACCTCAAGACCAGTGCTAAGTGATGGAAGGATGAATGGATGGCCACGTGCTTTTTGAACAACGTTTATTGCTGCTATCTACCAGCACACTACTCTCATGGACTCCAGCCACTGGACAATGGAGTATTTAATGCGTCGAAGGCTGCATATCGACGAGAGTTGGAAAAGTTCGCTTCGTTGACTGATTCCGCTCCAATGGACAAGGTCAATTTCATCAGGGCCTACGCCAAGGCTCGCCGAGTTGGAATGACTAAGAAGAACATACTGTCTGGCTGGAGGGTCACTGGAAACTGGCCCATTTCACGTGCGAAAGCATTACGGCACCCTGAAATCCAACAAGATAGGCCAAACGGCAGCCCAAGAGTGACTCCTGAACCCAGGCCGTATCTTGGCTCGGACGATACACCACAGACGAGCCGTCAAATTCGTGATCTTGGGTTGAACAAAACCCCAAAGACGCGGAGACGGTACAACGTGATAGCCAAGGTATTTGAAGCTCACCAGCAGACAGCAGCGGCGCATACTCTGAGGATTGCCAGCCTAGAGGAAGAATTGGCTCGGCTGAAAAGAGGGAAGAAGAGGAAGGCGGTGCCGAATCCTAACAAACGATTTATGACTCTTGGAGAGACTCTAGCTGGTAAGGAGCCCATACCAGAAGGGACGACTCGTTATACGCCTGTCGGGGTGGAATTCGTCTCTTCAAGCGAGCAAGAGTCAGAATCGGAGGCTGGTCTGTTATCGAAGTCAGAGAGGAAAACATACCCCACCAACCACCCAGGCGGTCGCGGCGGATGGTGAAAAAAACCAGAGTACAATAGATAAACCCTATTTATGATTTATGAAACGAAAAATTTCACGGATTTCTATCAATTCGGTCAAGTTCTGTGTGAGTGAAGTTGTTGATTTTTAGTGGTGGCTTTTTTATTTTGCTTGCCGAAAGAGGGGTTATGCCGAAAGAGGGGTTGTGGATGGTAGTGCCCTGCATACCCGCCTCGCTGTAAGCAAACCGCCCTCCGTCGCTAGGTTTCTTTCTTCAGAGTCAAGGGTTACCAGAAATTGGTTGCTACTGAAAGCAAAGTGTGGGAATGAACAGGGAGAAGAGACTGTGGAATGGCTTATAGAGCAAGGCCTATGCACCGATGTACGGGATGCAGAAGGGAGAACCCCTTTGCATTATGCTGTGCTTAACGGCTGGGAACAATGCGTTCAGCTTTTACTGGAGAGAAGAGCGAGCCTGGACTCAGACATCGAGAACATGACTCCTTTGCACTACACAGTCAAGAACGGTGACGAAGCGATCGCCCGAACCTTCCTCAGCGCCGGAACGCCAATAGATACGCTAGCGGTGAGACAGACATACATACCCACTTATCAAGAGGGCAGAGTTATATACGTTATCGGAGATAGTGAGAAGAGTGTTGCCCAAAACTCCCGCACAGTGGAAGGTCTGACTACTTTACACCTCGCTGCCTTGACGGGGAGTCAACGGATGACGAAGTTCCTTCTGGATCATGGTGCCAATCCAAACTTTCCTTCGGATAGCGGCGAGACGCCCCTACATCTAGCATTGAGGCGGGATTTGTATGGGCCGAAATGGCCCGGCATTGTGGACTTCTGGAACGACCCAGATAACCGCGTGGAATGTGTCCTTGACTACATCGAATTAGATGATGATGAGGACGAATATTGCTCAACCCAGGATTGGATCCAAAAAGAAAGGTTGGCGATTCTTGACCTTCTTTTGGAGAACCCCGAGGTCGATGTTGACGCCCAAGACATGTTCGGCATTTCTTCATTGCATATTGCAGCCGGTAGCAAAGACTTATCTGAGTCCATAACCCAGAAGCTCATCGATAAAGGCGCCACGATCTCATTGAGCACAAAAGAGAACAAGACACCATTACATTTCGCTGTCATGAATGGGAACCTGGGTGTTGTTTCCAAGCTTCTCACGCTTGGAGCAGATCCCACGGATGAGGATGTCAACGGACTCAACGCTTTGCATTATGCGGCACAAAAAGGCCACTTACAAATAATGCAGGATGTATTAAGCCGAGTTCCAGACTTTTTATCGGAAACATTCCTGGGATCGAAAGATAAAAATGGACAGAATGTGTGGCATCATCTGTTGAACAACGATGGTCCTGTTGACATTGCTGTCGCCAGATATCTCTTGGAACGGTTCAATGACATTAATGAACTTGACAGCAGAGGGATGTCGCCAATGGCCATATATCTCAGTGCGTTCGTCCTCTGTGAATACCAGGATGACCAAGAAATATTGGATCTTATGTTCAAATATGGAGCAGACCCGGATTTCAAGACCTCAGAAGGGTTGGGCTTGGCGCATCTAGCCGCTAGATCGCGCCGACTTTCTGTGAGCGTACTCCGAATATTAGCAAGTTGGGGTGTAAACCTAAAGTCTAGGGATGAACAAGGTCGAACTGCTCTCCATCATAGTTCCATAAAGGGAACCCTATCAGAGAACGTCCCGCACTTTCTTTGCGAAGATGTACAATTGCCTGTAGATCTTCGTGATGTACATGGGAATACAGCGTTGGATTATGCCGTTGAGATGGGACAACAAGATCATGATCCAAATATCATTGATCCAGACCGATGGGTTACGGCGGGGAGGCTACTGCGTGGTGTATAAGAGGAAGCTAAACCCTTCAATGGCCAAAATACCGTTACTCTTCTCCCTCATCGCCAACAGACTGCTTACTTGATACCGGTACGAGGGACATAAAGGGGCTACCAGTTAGGCGAACGAAGGTCTTGAGATTCAGCCTGGATGATCAAGATGTCACTTTGTGTGGATCGGGAAGAGCAGAAATTCAGGATGTGCAATCCAATCGTTTGTGAAAGGGTAAAATTACTCGTTTTCGGGCGTGATCCATAATAAGGCAGTGGAAAACTTAAACCGTCAAATTTGAGTCAGTCATTGCCCAGCATGATCAACCTACCCAGAGGGCGCCGAATATCAGTAAGCGACAGTGAGAGTCCAGCACCATCACAAACAAGTTCGGTCCCCTCCGATGCTGGCATTTTTGCTGGATTTGAGGAATGGCCTCTTAGTAATGTTTCTTTAAAGCGCATCACCGAAGGAGACAAGACGACGTTTCAACTGCAATTTGATTGGACTCCTGATCCAAGTCAGCCGCATGCTGACAGGCCTGTATCGCATTCTAAGGAGTGCAGAGGGGCCCCTAAGGCTTCGCTTTCCGCAACCAGATCATCCAGTGGGAAATGGACACGGGAAGAGGATAACAAAGTACGCATCATGAGGCAAGATGGCTGTTCTTGGGTCGAGATACCGGTAGAGCGTGCCATTCCACATCGTTCCCAGGGCTCGATTCAAGTCCGGTACTCAACTAAATTAAAACAGGGTCGCTGAGGGATGACAGATAATAGCTAGCCAGATGGGTTTTGACTTTTACCAGGAAACATATGCTTTTTTGTAATCCCCATCCTCCTTGGTAGCCTATTACATCATATCTAGATATTGTAATAGCGTTTAGCACTCCCCCCTTTCCCTCCAGAAGGACAGAGTTCCAGAAAGTTTAATAATAGTATAAACAAGACATAGAAACTCCTTGATTTGCCTCGGTGATCCCATTTCTTCTGCTCCTCTATGTGTAGCATGTAACGCAGTCTGACTATACTGTCGAGTTGATGTCCGTTCGTCGAGGTCCGGCGAGCTCTCAGAGCAGGAAGGCTGTTAACTGCAGCCTTCTCACTGTCATGCAATTAAACTTGCCCGCATCAAGGAACACTTATGTGAAATGCGTGTTCATTACATCCCGTATTTTTGTATGTTCTAAAACCGAAAGTCCTGTCGGAGTCTCAACCCTTCCATGCCACTATGACGCATAACGCCGGGAATAAAAGAGAAAAAGAGGGAAATCGCTTTAGAGACTTTCATTGGAAGATATGAGAAGAAGCATGACCAGTCGGTGCTTCAATCATCTGCGTTCCCATATTTACATGCTGTAATAGTTTTTATGAAGAGGTATACTTTGAGTCGTAACTTAGAGGCCAGAAAAGGAGATCCAGATTCGCTATCCAGTATGATCCTTCCTTGCTGATTGGACTTGAATGTTGGCAAGTCGTCACAAGTTATCATCAAGCTAACTGTACCTGACTTCTAGGAAGGACTTCAAGAGGTTATATGTTATCGCCCTTCGTATGGTTGCAGCAAAAGTTCTGCAACAGTGCCCTGCTGAGGTTTTACACTTCTGTAATGCGACAGCTTGCTAGGAGTAGAGGGAGAGGAGCCTTATAGTGAAATTCTGCAAGCAATCTGTGATCTGTTTAATACAGTATCTCAATGGGACCCGGCGTTCTATCTTAATGTTACTTCCTAGTATAATCTCTTAGTGTGATCTCTTAATGTGACCTTGCCCCATCTATACGTCACAAGCCCCAAAACACTTTTACACTTCCGGAACGGATACATCTCCAGCCTCTTTGAGAAACATCTCCTCCTCTGTCCTTGCCCTTATCTTGCATATCACCGCATAATCCAGCCAACATCCAGGGAAGACGTGGTACGCCGATATCCACAACAGTCTTATCGCTGTCAAACACAAAGATGTCAGCCAGCATTCAATTTCCACAATCGAAATGCGACTTAATCGGCGATTAGGGTTGAAAGGCTAATTGGGCGCCTAATGCTTCGACGACAATCCGTCGGACTGAGCCTTCTGCGTCATTTAGATGTGCCAGAATAGCTTTCATCGGACCATCAGGTAGCATAGGCTGTCTGCCTAGTACCTCGATAAGCACGCCTCGAGTAAACCGATCAAGATGGTCTAGGTTTTCAATAATAGCATAAAGCAGAGTATCTGATAGAGATGCTTGTTCACGTAAAATGTAAGCAGCGGTATATCGAGTATCTGGATCCGAATTCTGAAGGAATGCTACGACGACCTTAATAACTCTCTCAGGTAAGGCTGCTCGCTTCCCTAAAGCATCGGTAGCGGATTATCGAACAGACCAATCGGGGTCCTTTAGCAGAGCCACGAGAGCTTGAAGAATACGCTCAGGTAAAGATGCTTGCTTCCACAAAGCATCGATAGCGGATTGTCTAACAGTCCAATCGGGATCCTTTAGCAGAGCCACGAGAGACTGAAGAACACTCTCAGGTAAGGTTACTGGCTTTCCTAAAATATGGATAGCAGATTGTCGAACAGACTGATTGGAGTCATCTAGCACAGCGACGAGAGACTGCAGAACACTCTCAGGCCTATGCATCCAATATCAACATCTCCAAGGTACTGTATAATGATGCTCACACCGTGATAAACAATTCACCGAACTGGACAGCGTCGTAACGGACGACTAGCCTTTTCGCTTAGCTGCCGGTGGCCCGTAGTCTGCATCCGACGCGTGGTACTTCCGCGCAACAGCATCCTCCTCCTTAGAATACTTTGCCTCGTCCTCGGATCTCAGCTCTTCTGCGGAACTGGATGACCATCTGCGCTTCCTTATTAGCCGTCGCCTTGATTTGACGCTGTCGTCTGGACGGAGGGGTTCCTGTTCCTTCTGCCGTTGTTGGGCGTCTTGGGCGTTTTGGGCAAGTTGGGAGAACAGGATGTTGATCGTGGCGGCGGGCCAAGTCTCGGATAGTTCATCTGTAGCAAAGTCGCGGATGTCAATCGTTAGCGACTGGTCGGGATTCAAGGCGTCGCCATCGGATGAGCGGAACGGCTATCGACACATATTAGCGCGGTTCAAGAAACACCGGGTGATAGTAAGTTCACCATCTCGTGGACGTTCTCAAACGTTTCCAAGTCAAGGCCATCTTCGGACTTGGTAAACTTGGGACGCCAGAGAGATACTGTGGATGGCTTGCCACGGTAGTTGAGATCGACACCAATCACAAGCTTGATGTCGCCGTTCGAGTAAAGAATGTAGTCTTGCGCAAGTCTCCTCAGATTTTTACCATCCTGAGAATACGATACCTCAACTACTATACCAGGATACCTTGCCCCAGGGTAATGGAACTGAATATCTGGCTCACGCTTAATCGGGCCGTTGTCGTCATCCGTCTCTGCAAGGAAGACGCGGGAACCTAGGGCGCTTATGACGTTTTCGGCAAAGGGTTTTGCCTCATCACTGCGGCTGCTGGCAATCTTGTTCAATTCTTTACAGATCTCGTCTCTGAAATAGGTGGCGAAGTAGTCATGAGTTGGTGAAGGCATGCGAATCGTGAGACGGCTGCGCTTAGGTTCGTAGTCGAATCTTCTGAAGGTTTGCTCGATCTTTGTATAGAGTTTGCGGTACTGTTTCTGGTCGAGAGTGAAGTGTGCGAATTCCGGAACGTCACGCGTCTCAGACAGAAGTTTGTGTCTTTGAAGAGGGTCGGGGAGTGGGTGGTCACTATCGTCGCCGTCAACGATGTCGATGTCGATTTCCTTCAAAGGGCATTCTGCTGTTGCCGGCGGGGATGGGGGGAGGAGAGGGCTTGACTTGTCGGGCGGAGTAGTACTGAGTATAGCCATAGTTGATGTGAATTAATGTTGATATCAGATCTTCATCTTGGTTCATGGCTGATCTGGTCGTGACATGTTAGATTTTCGCCCGCGAATGTTGGTGTTGATTGTTGATGTTTGGATTGCGCCGGAGCGGACTTTTGTTCTGGCGAGAACCTGGTTTGGTTTGTCAGCAATCAATAGGCGAGCGTCATTTGTTCCGTCCCGAGACCCCCACTCCCACCTATCATATCTTATCATTTACCATCTAAAGAGCAAGGATTGCCGGCGCTGGGTGGAGAATGTTCGTTTTCATCCTGATCTGATTGGCTGAGCCCTTCCAAGCAGGACCGAAAGCGACAACCTAAACCCATCCCTACTTATAGGTTGGTTTTATTGAACTTGGTTACCATATCAATGTGCACGGACAAAAAGTATAGAAGCTACAGGCGATTTTACGGCAAAACGCCAGGGAAATTTGTAGTCGCCTGGGTTAGCACGGACAAAAATTAGACAATGCGGCGGGATTTAGTTCAACCTTCGTATAGTAGGGTTTCTTCTAGAGCCTAGAAGTTAAAAGATAATTTAGTCTTATGTTAAGTATTTACCTATATATTTTCCTAGAATAGTAATATAAGCTATAAATAATAAATAATTAATACACTAACTTTATATAGTAGGAAATAGTATATAATCTTAAGTTACTTAGTTTTTTAAAATCCTTTATAGTATTTAGCTATAAGTATAATAATCCTATACTTATAGAGGATATTTTATATCCTACTATTAGCAGTATTTCTATACTATAGGGTAAGTAGCTTTAATAACTAGGCAGCTTGCCTACTACTTAAATATATTATAAATAGTAGATATTTAAGAAATTCCTTTAAGTACTTACTATAATATTAAGCTTTCTTTTTAAGAATCTTAGGCTTACTTTTAGACTCCTCTTTAAACTAGGCTTTTTATAAAATAGTATTTATTTATACTTTATAGAATATCTAGCTATTACTTTTTAGTATTAGTTAAAAAAGGTTATTTATAAATAAATAGCCTATACTAGTATTGTGACGGTTGGGGTTTCCAAACAGGTAAACTAGTCCGTACTAGGTTTATGTTTGCAGAATACGTAGGGCGTTATACTGAGCATGTTGGGTTGTCACGTCTCTTAATAGTCAATAGTGCGTGTCAGGCTTATTGATGTAAAGAAGTGTTATTAATAGCTGGTGAGCTAAGTTCTATCTGAGTGCTAATGAGTGTGGTCTATATACTGGTAAACGATAGTAGTGATCAGTAAGGTTATCGTGGGATCAGTGGTGATCCCGCCGGATCAGCACTGATCGCGACGGATCATTCATGATCGTAAGGCCTTGGCACTGATCCGTTGCGTGGGGTATGTGCGTGATTGGAGGAAAATGTGGGGTACACGTGATGTGGCTGCTGGGGTCGTAACACGATCTCTCCCCTCCGTTGGCCTTGTCCTTAAGGCCTAGTTATCACATTTTCCATTGGTTATCCCCTGGTAAGTCCAATCCTAGTCCTGTAATCCCCTCAAGATGTCTAACCGCGTAACGAAGGCTAAGAAAACCTCCACCGAAAACCGAAAATCCCTCCATATTCTTGTTGCGGCATTTGGGAATCCTATCATGCCTTGTTCCAACTGCGTCCGTCGGGGAATGGAGGATTCGTGTGTCCTGGATCCTGCGAAGTCGAATCGCTGCGATCCTTGTGTCAAGTCTGGAACATCCTGTGATGGCCATGGTTTATCCGTAGCCGCTGGTGCGTTTGCTGAATGTAAGATTGTTTGTGCGTTGCTGACATGACGTCAGCTCGAAAGATTGTTGATGAAAAACGTCGTCTTAAGCGTGAGGAGGAAGCTGCTGAAGATGAACTGATCAAACTTCAAGCGGAATCCACCTGTATTTATAATAAGATGAATACTCAGTTTGCTAAGATTACTCGTCTAAGGCGACAGCGTCGCCAGGTAGAAGTGAGGGGGTTAGACATGATCTAACGTGGTCTCAACTTGATAGACGAGCTTAAGAAGGTAGAGCGGAATGAACAATCTGCGATAGAGAGTGCTATTATTGATAGTTCCTTCCAAGATTGGTCCGCTATTGCCGAGCAGTCGGAGTGGGAGGCGTTGGGTCTTGGTGCTTTTGTGGATTCTGGTGGAAACTCCTTAGGAGTCGTTGGGCATTAATGAGGTGTTTTGGTGGTTCTCACGTGTTCTCGTTTTCCGGGTAGTCTTTCTATTTTACTAAATACTCCCTTTTTCCACTCCTTATTCATGTGTCTTTAATTGCTTCTGCTTCGTAGACCTCTGGTCTGTTGATTTCTTTTGGTTTGTTGCCGGTTCTGACGTGGATTGTGCCGGCTGCTGATTCAAGTAGTGCAACATGATAGATCTTATAGAGCCTGACCTTTGTCAGTAGATCTAGTTCGTAATTGTTCTTTGAGATCTTCCTGATGATCTTGTAGGGTCTGATGTACTTGAAATCGAGCTTGTGACTTGGTCTTTCCGTGGTGATGTTTTTGGTGGATAGATATACCATGTCTCCCTCCTTGAAGGTTGGTCCTTCTAACCTTTTGGAATTATAGTACTGTTATATCCGTTTTCTGACGAATTCGAGTTCCGTTCGAAGTTCATTGTGTACATTCTTGAGATCCTCGCTCTTAATGATGGCTATAGGGTTGACAATTTCGGTTTGTTGTGCGTTGTAGTACGCATTTGGGGTGTAACTGAAGTTAGCGTTGGATGGTGTGAGCTTTGTACTTTTGTTATAGGCGGTGTTGTAGGCTAGTTGGGCGCATGGTAGCTTCTTGACCTAATCGTTCTGTTTATAGTTGATGTAACACTGTAGGTACTGTTCTATCACCTGATTCATTCGTTCTGTTTGTCTGTCTGCTTGAGGTCTAAATGCTGTCGTGAGTCTGTGGTTGACTTCTATGTAGGCCATTAATATTTGCTAAAACTTGCTTGTAAATGTCGTGCCCCTGTCGGTGAGGATTTCTTTGGGTAATCCTCGTTCTCTTACTACCCTGTCGTAGAATATGTAGGCCATGACTTTAGCGTCTGTTGCTTCTCTGTAGGGTATGTAGATTGAGAACTTCATGAGTTTCTTGACTATAATTATGATACTGTTGTAGAAGATTCTGGTTAAGGGTTCTTCTGATAATAGTAGTTTGGTTATGAAGTCTATTGTGATTGAACTCTATGGTGCTTCTGCAACTTCAAGTGGTTGTAATTCTCTGTAAGGTTTATGTTGTCATGCCTTCATTCTGGCATAGATGTCGCATTGTTTTATAACCTTCTCCACTAAGTTCCTTGTTACCTTATAACTGTGTTGTTATAGTCGTTTCAGGGTCTTTGTTATTCCTTAGTGTCTGTATGTCGGGTGACTGTGGAATTCTCGTATGAACTCTTCTGGTTCTCCTGGGATCTCCTTGGTTACCGTTTGCATCCATCCTAATGTTTGCATTTATTAGGTGAATCTGTATTCCCCTTTTTTGTTTGTTTCTAGCACTTATTCCTTTGCTTTTGTAGTGCCAGTGTTGTAATCTGGTCTTCAACTGATTGCATCTGCTCTTCCGTTTTCTATTCCTTTCCTGTAAATGATCACAAAGTCGAATTCACATAGGTATTCCATGTAGCGTAGCTGTTATTAATTAAGTTTATGTGTTGTAGTGAAGTAAGAGATATTCTAATGATCTGTATATACCTTGATCTGGTGCTTACTTCCCATAAGGTAGTGTCTGAACTCTTTGAAACAGTTGACAATTGCTAAGAATTCCTTGTCATAGATGGGATAGTTGAGTTCTGCTCTGTGTAGCTTGTGTGAGTAGAATGTAATAGGGTGCAGTTTCCCTGTGTCATCTTGTTGACTGATTTGCCCTCCTAAAGCGAAGTCTGATGTGTCGGTTTCAAGTTCGATTTCTTTTTCTGGGTCGAATATGGCTAGGACTGGTTCGCTAGTGATGGCTTTTTTGAGTTGTGTGAAGGCTTTCTGGGCCTTGTCGTTCCACTTAAACGGTTTATCCTTCTTCGTGAGTTCTGTTAGTGGGTTGGCGATCTTGCTGAAATCTTGTATGAACTGTCGGTAGTAGTTGGCGGTTCTTAAGAAGGATTGTACTTCCTTCACGTTCCTGGGTTCCTTCCAATCTGCTATTGCTGCGATCTTCCCTGGTTCTATCCTGATTTCGCCTGGTGTGATGATGTGTCCTAAGAAGTCTACTTCTGTGACGTGGAAGTGACTCTTTTCTGGTTCTACTAACATCTTGGCATCTTGTAGGGTTTTTAACACCTTGTGGACGTGTTCTGTGTGTTCTTCTTTATTATCTGAGAAGATTAGGATATCATCTAGATAACATACTATAAAGATGTTAAGGTACTGTCGTAGTATACTGTTGATTATCCGCTGAAATGTTGCGGGCGCATTAGTGAGACTAAAAGGCATTACCACGTATTCAAATAATCCGAATCTGGTCCTAAATGCCGTTTTCCATTCGTCTCCTTCCTTAATATGGATAAGGTTATATGCTCCTTTGAGGTCTAGAGCTGTGAAGATCTTTTTGCCTTGTAACTGATCCTTAAGTTCTGTGATAAGCGGAAGTGGGGTTCGGTCCTTGATGGTGCGTGCGTTTACCGGTCAGTAATCGATGACTGGTCTGTCCTTTCTGTTCTTTTTTGGTACAAAGAACATTGATGATGCTGATGAAGAGCTGGATTCCCTGATATAACCCTTCTTGAGCATCTCGTCGATGTATTCTCGTTGAACTTGCAATTCTCTCTGGTTGAGCGGGTATAGCTTCTGAAATGGCAAGTTATCGTCTGTGAGGTTGATTTCGTGGTCCCATTTGCTGTGTTCAGGGACTCCTGTTTCTAGTTCTTCGCTGAACAGTTTGTCGTATATTCGGTACTGTTCCGGTACATTCTTGAGTCTATCCTGGCTTGATTTAGTGTTTGTTTTGTCTTTTTATGGATCTTCCTTTTTGAGGATGCCTAGGATTTCTATTTTATGTCTAGTGCCTCTCTTGTGCTTGTGTTGTACTCTCTTTGGAGGTGGTGGACGCTCTGTTCCACGCTTACCCATGCCATCCTCTTTGGTCAGGGTTTGAGATCTCTTGTTGTTCGTCGTGCGTGATCGTTCTTGCATCGCTTTCGGGGTCATTGGGGAATGTGACCTGGCCGTTCCTCCAGTTGATGTGTGGATTTTGTCGTTTGAGCCATGGCATACTGAGAAGTATATCTGTTTCCTTTCCCAAAGGAATGATATCGCAACTTATTCTATGATTTTTTCCGTTGATGTGTACCTTGAGATGATCAGTCTCTTGGTCTATTACACTGTCGTTGTAATCAAAGAGTTGTCCTTCTGCGTTGAGTAATGTGTATAGTTCTTCCTTTTTCTTCTATAGTAGTCGTAGCTCTGTGACTATTTTTGGATTAATGAAATTCGTTTCTGCTCTGCAGTCGATCTAAGCGTTTAGCTATCTCTCCTTGATCTGAACTTGTAGCACTAGGCGGTTTGTTGAGTCTTCTGTATGTAGTACTCCTAATGTACTTGTTGGTCTGAGTCGTTCTTGTCCGTGGTACTGGCTCATCTGTAGCTCGGTTATAGACGGCGTATGACTTTTCCTGATGCGTTCCTGTGAGTCTTCTCGCATTTACTGTCATAGCATCCTTCATTATCGGTGCAATTGTTTGCAAATTTGTTATTAAATAATTGTTTCTGGAACTGTTCTTCTAATTCTTTATATTGTTCTGCGGGTGTCTTGAGACGGGCTTTGTATTTCTCTTCTTCTGTTATTTGTTGTTCGTGTAGTGCTCTGATGTTCTTGAGGTGGTATTTGTGGTATTGTTCGGGGTCTGAATATCCTTTGATGTGTTTGTACTTACTGAGTTCTTGTCGTTCTTACATGAGTTCTATCTCGTATCTGCATCACTTTTGCCATGCTTTCTTTTGTTCCTCAGTAGGTTTTCCTCTATCTGCATGGGGTTGTTTGAAGAATTTCGCTATATCTTTGATGTCCTTGTCAGGCGTTTCCTCTTTTTGCCTCATGTTTTGCGTGTTATTGATTGGCTCCTGATCGAATGCCTTGTTGAGGTTGATAGGTTCGAAAATGTGTTCTAGATGTAGACTATCTGCTTCCCATTGTCCTTGCAGTTCCTCGGTATCTTCTGAACTGGTATCGTCGACTGATGGTTCTTTTTTTATGTGTGCGTACTTTCCTTGAGTTATTTCTTCAAATTCTTTTTCTGCTTCTTTAATCATGAGCTGTGATTGTTTAATTCCGTTGAGTAGATCCTTGTTCTTCTGAATCTGTCGGTAGTGAGATATGCTGAACTGCAGTTCTGCTACTCCAAGGTTCTCGTGCCAGAGGTATACCAGGTAGCCTTCCGTTTCCTCCTTTTTATAGGGCTTGTCGTTAGGTGTACCTTGTATTGTTACTGGGAAACAGTCGCTGTCTAATTTCTCTTGTTTGTGCTGTTCGCACTAATGGTATCTGCAAGACATCCAAGATATTTCGTTGTGGTCTGGATGTGTTGGCATTGTGCGTACATCGTCTCTTGTGCCGAAGTCTGGTTCCTTGTGCAGGGGGTTGAGCGCGTCGTTTGTGTGGTAGGCTCTAATATGAATTATGTTTATCCCGTTAGTGTCTATATGTTCCCGGGCTCCTTGTATGCAGAGGTCTTCTTGTGATCGGAAAACTCTTAATCCGATGTCGTCGTATTCCGGTTAGTAGTCCTCAGTCCATTTTTCGCTGATTCTTTCGTTATCTTGTCGGAGTTGTCGAGCCACAGCCCGCGCCTTGCCTCCTCTGTGTCCCATGGACCGGGATTTTTAGTGTCTTCTTTCTCGGATGTTGTTTCCTGCTTCGACTTCCTTTTCCCAGGCTTCCTCTCTTTTCTGAAGCGTTGTTCTGACCGGGATATCGTTGATGATTTGTGAGGGGTCCTTTTGCTTGTCCTGTTTAGGGGTGCTTGGATTTCCTCGTCTCATCATTCCTAGGGTTCGTGTTTCCCTGTAACCGGCTATCCTTTTGCGGTACTCTTCCTCGTTCGCCATTCTCTGCTCGTGGCGTTCCCGCTGGATCCGGTTTTGTTCTTCACGGATCCTCCTGGCTGGTTTGTCTGTGTGGGCTTCTTCGTATGTAGGAAACTCGTCTTGTGGTTCCTGAATGGAACTGTCTTGATGAGGGTTCCATTTTTTTGTTTCTTGGTCTGCTTTTAAGGATGTTGCTATGGTCATGTCGTATGCTTTTCTGGTTATCTCCAAGGTTTGTGGTTCTCTGAGCTCCTGTTCTTCCAAGAACTGCTCTATCTTGTTTTTTCTGTTGGCCTTGTACTGCTTTCTTTTGGCTTTTGTTTCTTCTTTGGCTTTATACTTCTGTGAGGCCTGTTGTAGTTGTTCCTTTTGCCTTTTTTCCTTGGCTCGCTTCTCAGCTTCTTGTTTGGCGTTAAACTTTTCTTGTTCTTCTTTTAGCTTTCCTAAGTTCAGGCCCTGGTAATAGTAGAGTTCCGCGTCGTAACCGCTTCGTGTCATTCCTAGCGTTTGGGTTCTTATGGCCATTTAGGGGTTCTGCTGTCGAGTTAGTCCTAGAGTTTGCTTACCGTGATTTGGGTCTTGTGGTTTCCGTGGTACCGGGCATTGCTTTGCTATATGTCCCATCTGGTTATAATTGTAATATTTGCACTTAGACATGTCTCGTGGCTTGCGGTCGTTTTTCCCTGGTTATGTGGCTCCTAGCGTTATAGGGCCTGCTTGTGTTCCGTATGAGGTGTCGTTTCTCTGATTCCCTTGTTGTTGTCCTTGGTTTCGAGAGTTACCCTTGTTGTTGTTTTGTCGTTGGTTAGGGTAGTATGGGTTAAAGTTGTCGCTCTGTTTGTGGTTTGCTCTCTCTCTTCTGCGTTCATACTGTCGTTTGTCGATCTTAATCGCTATAGTGATGTATGCCGTTAGGCTGCCTTTATCTGCTTCAGGCCTGTCAGCTTTGTATAATTTGTCCTTGACTTCATCCTTTAGTCCTCTGTAGTATATTTCCATCAAGGCTTCGTTATCCCAGTCGGTCTTGGATGCGAGCTGTTGGAACTTAGCGGAGTAAGCGGCATAAGATTTATGCTGTTTAAGCGTAAATATCTCTGCTGCTGCTTGTTGTTCTTCATTGACTACTCTGAAGTTTTCCTTGAGGGCTTCTTTGAAATTGTCCTAATCTGTGAAAATATTCTGGGTCTCCTGGTCCTGGAGGTGTTCTTCATTTTCGAGGAAGTCTCTCATGATAGGTTCCCACCAATCTTTAGCGTCTCCTTGGATCAGAGGTGAGGTGTACAGTACTTTCTTGGTGGCGGTGTCCAGTCGGTTAGGGAACATGCGAAAGTGCGCCTTCATTTGGGTGAGGAATGGGGTCACGTCAGTTGCTTTTCCTGTGAACGGTTCCGGCTTCGGTGGCTTGAGTGCTTCTCCGATGTCTCTTTCTCGTGAGTTATTAGCACTGTTGCCAGCTGGCGCAGCATTCTGCTGTTCGTTGACTCGTGCCTGTAACGCGCGAATGGTGTTGCGCAGCTGCTGCACTTCGGCTGCTACTTCAGCATTGCTGGGTGGTGTTCTGGTGTAAGGAGGTGCTGGTTTGGTGTTGGCGTTGCTGGACATCTTGACAGTATGGTATTGCTTAGTCGTTTAACGCAGTACGTTCTGAACAAGAGCTATTAACGTGTGACGGTTAGGGTTTCCAAACAGGTAAACTAGTCTATACTAGGTTTATATTTACAGAATACGTAGGGCGTTATACTGAGCATGTTAGGTTATCACATCTCTTAATAGTTAATAGTGCGTGTCAGGCTTATTGATGTAAAGAAGTGTTATTGATAGCTGGTGAGCTAAGTTCTATCTGAGTGCTAATGAGTGTGGTCTATATACTGGTAAACGATAGTAGTGATCAGTGAGGTTATCGTGGGATCAGTGGTGATCCCGCCGGATCAGCACTGATCGCGACGGATCATTCATGATTGTAAGGCCTTGGCACTGATCCGTTGCGTGGGGTATATGCGTGATTGGAGGAAAATGTGGGGTACACGTGATGTGGCCGCTGGGGTCGTAACAAGTATCTGCTATATTATTAATAAGCTTATCTTATAGAATCTATAATAACTTAAGTTTAATAGGCAATTAATCTTTATACTTATTATATAAAAGTAAATATCTATATAGTAGTACCTTAGCTTATTATAAAGCAGTCTATAGTATAAACTAAATACTAAGAATACTAACCTAAATGCCCTTATATATTACCTTCTTATTATCCTAACTAACTAAACTTAGTATAGTTTACTAATTACTAGCTACTATACTATAATTATAAAGCTAAATAATAAATTATATTACTATAATATCCTAACCCTTAGCGCTATTAACTAGAAACTAGTATATTATTTTAAATATAATTTTAAAGTAACCTAGGTTCTTATCTTTAGCCTCTTATTTAATCTGCCTTTAATCTACTCTTTACTAAATATATAAAGCCTTCTTATTAACTATATACTTAATAAGAAATACTTAGGAGATTACTATAATAGCTAATAGTTTAGAGGTAAAATTTATAAAAGTCTTTTATATTTTATTATCTTAGATATTTAAAATAGTTAAGAAACAAATAAAGATATTATTATATTTAGTAACTTTAATAAAATAATTAAGAATAGAGATATAAAATATAAAGGTAGTATCCTTAAGCTATTAATATAACTTAGTAATCTATAATAATATTAATATAGGCTTAATTTTATTATTAATATTCATAAGTTCTACTATATAATTTATTATTATATTAAAAGTAATATTTTAGCTTTTAGTTAGCTTAAATAGTAGTTAGTTTAAGGTATCCTTATAAGAAATAGCATAAACTATATAAGTAAAGAATTAAAGATAGATAGTAATATACTTTTTTTAAGTCTATAAATGCAAGGGGTCATGCGATTTCCAGTTCCCCACACCTTAAGAATCGATTCCTCTTGGACTCCTTACTCGCTGTTCCCAATCGTGATTTGATGCAGTAATATGGCTCTCCTATCACACGTACACCTACTCATTGCATCTGGGGTCATTTGCACCATCCTGATCCTCACCCGTTGCGCTTATCGTATCTTTTGTCAATGCAAAGGACGACCCAAGTGTCACCAACGATGGCAGGTCGACGACACATATATGACTCTTGCCTTGGTGGCCATAGTCGCGCGCACGGTGTTCTTGACGTGGAGCTATTCTCTCAACCCCGACACGAGACAAAGTCCAGCTACTTTGCAAGAGGCGGTTCGCTCTAGAAAGACTATTGAAGAGCTCAACCACGACCACGAGCTAGCCTTGAAGTTGCTGGTTCCTGTCCGCATCCTTTGCGCCCTGTTGTATGCTGGCTCTGCCTCCGATGGTGCATATCTTCTAACAGCTCGCAGCCTTTGGTCGCTCAAGCTCTGCTTGTTGACCTTTTACTCTCGGTTCGTGAATCATTTGCGATGGGGAAAAGCCGGTACCACCATCCTTTGGTGGACCATTATCCTTACATTCATCGGTGTTATCATCGCGACCTTGACCGAATGCCGGCCTCTATATTTGTCAGCCGCTGCAAATCCTTCTGAGACGGCACTGATTAACGCATCGCTAGGGCATGGATGATTGTGCCTGAAGACCAAGGTACGTTTTTGCCCTTAACCAAGGCTGGGATGCTGACATCACCAGGACACTTATGTAGCAAAGGACTTGTAAACCTCTTGGTCATGGCTGTTTCTAATGCTGTGACCGATATAGCGCTTATCATCCTGCCCTTCCCAGTGCTGTTACAAGCAAAACTTGACCTTAAACAGTACGTACACGAGCTTGCATCTGAGGGTAGAGGCTGACAATGGTGTCGTAGTAAACTTCAGCTGTCGCTTCTCTTCGGAATCGGGATCATTGTCGTCGCCATCACCATCATTCGCGTTCCTCTCATTCTAATCGCGTCCGTCACTCAAGGCGCCCGCTCCATGGTACGTGGCATGAAGTTTTGGTGCCGATCCAGCTAACATCACCTCAATAGTGGGCATCTATTGAGAATGTCTGTGCTTGCATCGTTGCCAACGCGGCCTTTTTCTACGCGCTCATTAAAGACTTCCAAAGTCCCAGCAATTCCCATCACAGCTCCAACAACATATCGAGCAACAGATTTTACATGCAGAGTTTACAGTCTTCCGCCGTGTCGCCTGGAAAGCGGAAGAACAGCGCGGCACCAGCAGAGGAGGAGATTGATATAGAAGATTCACGGCCACCGAGTGGGAATGGATCGGCCAATTCTCTCTGGCATGGGCATACTCTGAACTAAAATGCAGTGAGCTGTGACTGATAACATTGAGTCCTGATATATCAAAATTCTCTGTACAATGATGAGAAAAGATCGTCTCTCCATTACTCATACCTTAAGCTAGGGCGGTTTGTGATATTCGGCCGGGTTAGTTAAATTCAAAATTCAAGCAGATGCATGGGAGAAGGAGGGCTGAGGTACAGAGGATTTGAAATATGCCGATAATAACAACATACTAGCTAGGATACATATTAAAACCCATAATGAATAAGTTAGCGCAGATAATAATTAACAACTAGATTAGGTAGTATTGTGAGGTATAGTTAACATATGTGTTGAATACTGGTGAAAATGAGACCGGCTAACCGGATGACCGAACTACCGGTCAGAGAGCTGTCTCAGCACTGTACCAACCTCTTAGATAGGTCATTACTGAACAGATAGAAATAGGGTTCCAACCCAACTATCGGAGACACAGGAAGACACAAAAAAAAACCCCCAATATCTGACAATATGTGATAAGCTTGCGTTACAGATAAGGGCGTGTCGCACTTAACCTATATACCTTAAACCTAGATCTTTAAAAACTTATAAAAAGCCTATCTTGAGCCTAAAATAGCCAAATCTTAAATAGCTTATATATAGGCCTTAAAATAAGTTATATAAAATTTCCTAGACTTTTTTTGGGAATTGATAGGGCGGCATGACGGTTTTGATATAGAGGCATGACCTTACAGCGACATGACTTTCACGGGCTTTGATTCGCTAAATTTTTAATTGTTAGTATATTATGGATTCTGCCCCCTGCACTAAAAGTACTACAGCTTTAGCTCTCCACATTTTTTTGACCTTAGCTCCGAACCAGCCGTAATAACTCTAGGCGCGTAGACGCGTTCCCACGTCTTGACCTCATATCTTTTATCACTTCCATAATGTCTTCCCCTACAGTGGAACGACGTATAGGCATTCGTAGGCCGCGAAGCTTAAGCCCTAGCAATCAAATACACCGTGAAAAACGACAGCGAACAAGCCGACAAGCCAGTTTTAGCCCTCCTTTACTCGTAA
>LBNR01000077.1:0-39611 GCA_001262555.1 Fusarium nygamai | reverse complement strand
CTAACGTCGGATACGGGGAAACCGGCCACCCCCAGAAACCGGCCACCCTCAGCAAAACACCAAGATTGAGATCGCGATTGTAACTCAATTAAAAACACACCACCACATTTTTTATATTAAATAAAATTTCTATCAGTGAATATTTAGATGGAATTGAGTGCAAAGATCTTCGAGTTTTAATTTTTTAACGCGATATGATGTTCTTTCTGGCTGTAATACTTTTCGCATCTGATCACGAGCCTTCAAAATGGCCGGAACCTTCGCGAACTCGGCGTTTCCGTTATATGTGACTTTCTTCCTCTTTTTCGGCAGATATTCCTCCTTTTCTAATTGCATTATCCTGATTTCTCTGCTTTGGCGTTCAATCTCGAAGTTATGACTGTCTAATTGACTGCCAATCTTACGGAAAAGCAGCCTGACAGCAGGGTCTTCAGAGACAACGCCCGGGACAGCTTGGAGGGCCCGGCGAAGCTGTACAGATGATCGGGGTGTTATAAGAAGACGGGAATTCTTTTCTTTGGCCGGGGAAATAGCTGTAATAACGGGAGCTGGTGTCTCAGGAGGCTGAGTGACCATCGGGTTCATCAGGACCTTCGCCAGATTAACTGGCCACAGTCCGGTTGCTTTCCAGCCGGCTAGGGCGTTCAACTTCGTGATAGCTTCTTTCCGAGCTTTGTCGTAAGTATATAGGAAGGTGATCTTGCCGATATGACTCGAATCTGCGACAGAAGCAAGATCTGAGAGGAATTTTCGATATGCCCTCTTCAACGGTCCAAAGACTGCAACATCCAGCGGCTGTAGGACATGAGAAGCATGTGCTGGAAGGAAAAGCACGAATATGTTGTTATTATAACACTCAAACAAGAAGTCTTCAGTCATATGACTTCCGTGACCGTCGAGAATTAGAAGACGCGGTTCTTTTGGATTCTCGGGCTTTGTTGACGGAATAAACACCGTTTTCAGCCAAATCAACGCAATATGATTATTTGTCCAGCCCTTCTCACTACAGGTGAATTCCCAGCCTTCCAGGAAGTCTAATTTCTCAGGAAAATGTTGTTGTTGGACCGTTTTCCCTTTAAAGATCACCAAAGGTCTCAGGACTTTCCCTGTTGCCGAGATACACTCGAGAATTGTGATCCAAGACCTCGAACCAGGCTGACGAATAAGTACTGACTTCTTGTCCTTGCAACCAAGGAATAAACCGTTCAGTCCTATCCCTTCCATCATTCCAACTTCGTCGACGTTGTATCTGTTCTTCTGCTTGACTATTCGAACTGCCGGCATCGAGAATAACATGAAGAAGGCCTTGATAAGTTCAGTAGAAGCTCCGTTATAACGGTCAGAATCCATACTCTTGCCCGGTAAAGTCTTTACTTCTTTATTCCTGTCCATAAAAGACTGTAACCAGCGTTTTCCGACGCCTTCTGGGAAGCCGTTGCGTATTGCAATCTGGTTTGCAAAGTGTCGGACCTGTTGGTGCGAAACAGGGCACCCCAGGTCAGCTTGGACCATAATCCAGTCTCGTAATCTTCTTTCCTGAACAGCTGAGAGCTTTTGTTCAGGTTCATGAGCTTGTCTTGGTGTTGTGGCACCTTTAATTCTGTCTTGGAGTGTTGAACGGTTGATGCCACAAGACGCTGCAGCTTTGTTCATAGAAACTCCTTCCGAAACCATCTGAAGAGCGGCGCTCATATCTTCTTCAGTGAATTTCGTCATTCTGAATTGATTGGTATACTTTATAAGTTCATACGATTAAAATTGGTGGAGTTGTGAATTTTTTAAGATATCATTAATTGGGAGGTTGGGTCAAAAAGCGGGTGGCCGGTTTCTGGGGGTGGCCGGTTTCCCCGTATCCGACGTTAAGAGACAGGTTTATTCTGGACGCCTCACGTGGAATATGAGATGATAGGTAACGACTTTCCTGTGGTTATAAGCGGCTGGTAAGCGACAACGGCAGCCACCATGAGAAGGTGGGGGGGTAAGCTATCACACAGTCTTGACGTAGTGTGAATGCACTGTAGCAAGCCACATTCACCATAGCAGGTCCGTGCTCATAAAAGATATATAGAAAGCTAGGCGGCCTCTGATTTCGGCCGGGACGGTAACGGTGCGTTAAAGCTCTTGATTTCTAACTAAATGAATGACCAAAGTTGGACTGTTTTATCCTTCCATGGATGTTGAAAATGCGGGGATCCCACCTCCCTTCAGGATTTAGATTGTTAGTCTGAAAGTACTAGAATTAGAGTTCAAAGTCCTAGACGATATCATCTAGAGATATAAACCCGAGAAGAACTCACATCTCAATAATTAACAATCAAGTTTCATAAAATACATTTTCACTCAGCACTACTGCGCAATATGAACAACATTGGATAGGGTCGCATTCGTCAGCTATGACGGGATTTTCCTCACTATCTATTTCATCCAAAGCTGGATCCTTCGTGGTCAAAGAGTCCGTGTGTCAGAGCAGCCTTGGTGATACGATGTGACACTCTTAGCAAACAATGTAGGCCTGGCTGATGCTGAGATTTAACAATATGCTTGGAATCCGCCACAAATTTTCCTATCCGAACCAGGAGGCTCTTACAGAGCCGATGGAATATGAAACAACCCATGCTCTGTCGACCACTCGTCTAGGTGACTCCTACCTTCAGCGATGACATCATATCTGGCATATCATTAGCATTCTGGGCCTCTAGAGAACAGCCAGACCTGGGGAAGCAATACTCACTCGTTTATAAATTCAAGGGCTTCGAGTGGCGCAGAGAACGGTTTTCCTCCGGGCAAGAGCTGAGCCCTCTTCTCGTCCATTCCGCTTTCCTGCCCAAGCAGGATCCCTGATGCGGCGTGCACGGGCATCACCCTTTTCCGTCGGAAGTCTTGGAACATCTGCAGACGAGTTAAAAGGCTCGCCTTGCTGCCGGGATTGCCCAGGAATACACCAAGAGCAGCCGCGTCTTCAAGGCATTGGCATGCACCTTGTCCTGTCGTTGGAAACATCTTTATCATGTACCATAAGAATGGGTTGGCTAAGGTTATGGATGAAAGCACTCACCGAGTGGACAGCGTCGCCAATCAATACAGCTTTTCCTTTCGTCCAGCAGAGTGGAGAGGTACTGAAATTGATATCCCAGCTCGAAATTTGCTTGGCTTTGCTGGCGGCATCGGATGTGTTAGCCAAAAAAAAAAAAAACGTGCAGTTTGTGCTAGGGTGACCCAAACCTCAAAGCCCGACGCAGGATAGGATGAAAAGCCTTGTATTCGGACATTAACGCTTCTGGAAAACATCCTTCCCTGTAGCCTATATTCCATCGAGTTAGAGACATGGCTGAAGCAGTGAAGCATTGAAATTACCTTTCGGAGACCCCGTCAAGTCACACCTCAGGTAACCTGCTTCTATATCTTGCAACTCCCCCCTAAGTGAATCAGCAACTGACAGTCAAATAGGAAGCCATAGCGAAAACGCAATATGATTACCCTCTACACCCCCACCACGTCATAGTTTTAATCCCGTCGGTATATGCTGTGAGAGAATGTCGCTTCTGCTCCAAGTACGGCCGAAGAACTTCATCCTCTTCAAACTCCTTCGTAGGAACCATGCATCGAAAAATCTTGAACGGGCTTTCTCGAACTGCGGAGGTGCCCTTCAGCCCTTCAGCTGTCCGTACGATGGACTACGACAGTTGTGAGACAATGAGTTAACTAATTCTCGGCACATTAACATACCTTCTCGCCGTCGGCTCCCACCACCAGGTCGGCAGCATAGCTGGAGCCATCTTCCAGGGTGATAGTTGCCGACTCGATGTCCTTAAACAGGTCAATGGGAAGCCGTTTCGGGCTGGGAAAATGTGCCACGTACCACGGAGACGACTCTGGCAGAGAGCTTAAGCTCCGGCACTACAGTTCGGCCATCAATCGCAAAAGCGAGACGTTGCAATTCCTGGTGTAGATCTGGCCGGAAGAGAACTACCCATCGAGCCTGCATCTTCTGTTGCATTGACTTGTTAGGCGAGTGAATGGTTTTCTTAGGCGCGGGGACGCCGGATTTTGCCTCATGTATACCTTGAGATGATTATCAAGTCCAATCTCAACCAGGCTCTCTAGGTTATGGCCATTATAAACCTCGACCTGAAGACACAATCAGTCCCGAACTGGTATCGGAATCCTCGTGATGTCGATACCTTAGTGCAGTCCAAGGCTCTTGCACTGCTATAGTCAAATCCTGCCGAACGGCGTCAGCTCTCATCAGTGTTATGGCCTGAGCGGGCGGCTTTTAATCCCGTCGTGGCTACTACCGAAGGAATCCAACACTCTCGTGCCATTTGGGGCTATTGAAACAGCAAAGCCGGCATCGTGAGAAAAGGCCGACTTTTCAAAAATCTGTGCCGAATTAGTTCTTCAGGAACCCAAAGACTCGTCTAGGATGTCTTCACCGTAACCACGTGGCCAGCCCGTCTAAGAGCAATTGCTGCAGACAAGCCTGCTATGCCCGCACCAACAATGCTGACGTTCAAGTTCGTCTGACGAGACATGACAATACGTAAAAGCTGAATTTGCGAATGGGTGACCGGACAAGAACAGTGCAGTTGGTTGCCCGCCGCCGCTGGTTATGGTCACTGCATGGCAGCCTTTATATGTGTGACGAGATGGCTAAGATGCATTGCGGGAAAGATGATGATTGAGTAGAGCATGGTTCTTATATTGCTGAGTCACGGTCTGCCAGGCAGCGACGTGCTGGAAACAGGCTGACCATTCAGTATCCGAACTTGCCGTTCCGTCTTCCATGTTGCCCGACGCGAGGATTAAGCTGAAGACAGGGTCGCAGAATCTTTCCCATTGCGGTAAAGTTTTGAGTAAATGCATGAACCTTACGCTTGTGGTATGGCCTGGCGGTGCCTAAGTTCGCGGGGCCCCGTGGTCTTAGAACTCGCGGGGTCCCGGTGACCACTACATCCACATCTGGGTGCGGATTTAGAGTCGCCGGAGTTCGCGGTCTCTTTCGGGTCGTTCAATTCCAGTATCTGGTAGCCGTAGTCCGAAGAATCCATGCCTGGTAAGGAGGGTGGGAGGAATGGTGCGGGATGAGTGGTGTCGCCATTGCGCTACCTTCATCGAGCACCGAGCTGTCGATTTACCTAGCGATGAGCCAGGGATGTTCCATGTAAGCAAGGAAGAATTGAGACAGAAGGGTTACAATCCTCTTTTATTAGGACCTTGTAAGTTGGCAGGACCGTAATGAGGCCAATCTGGGAGCTCCAGCTTGGTAGCGGCCAGAGAGCCCACGTGGGGTTTTGAGGGCGCTATGGTTAACCAACACCGTGGAACATCCCAACACTTTGTGTGCGGGCGTCGCGCGACGTTGTCGGTTTCCGCAGCCCCAGGCAGAGGCAAGGCCGGAAGTGGTAGACAAAGTCGAAAGCGAGACGAGGAGGGGAAGAGTGGCCTTGGTATTGCCCGTGTTTACAAGCAAGGACAGGTTCAGGTTCAGGTTTTAGTCCTACTCGGTTTTAGTCCTACTCGGTTTTAGTCCTACTCGGTTTTAGCCACTATTCCCAGCAGCCATGCCCGGTGAACAGGTCCTGGCTGGCAGCCGAAGCGTCCACCCTGTAGGCACCCCACTTCGCTTTCGTGTTAAAACAAGGCCAGTTGTCCCCAGGTTTCCTGCTGTCTCTGCTGAGTACTCTGCTTTGCTATTTACAAGTCTTCTATTGGAGAATCCTATGTCCTCTCCCATATTACTCGTTCCTCAAACTACCCATCTGTTATCTTTGAGAGCTTTCTGAATCGTGTCCTTGTGTTGTGGCTCTGTTGGTGCCAAAGAGCACCATGCAATGCGACCGTGATAGATTAAAGATCGTTTCATGATCAACGAGATTACTATCGATTCTAGAAACTGCTAGCAAGTTTGGACAGCATCCTGCGTCGAGAGGTTGATCAGTACGCCAGATATTTGCATTCCACGACCAGCTAATGCCCTCAACACTTCAACACAGTATGATTCCTTTCGACGAGAATGGCCAGAGTCATCATTCGCGTATGTGTCTTTCGCAATCCAGAGGGGGAACAGCAGCATGATAGGACCAGCCATGCCTTTGTCGCGATCACTACTGTAAGCCGCCGAGTGACAAATGTTGTCCGCGAAGTGTGACGCAACGGCGCTTGGCTCTGAAAGTGCGCTATCGCCAGTGAGATGTGGGCTATAGACGAGCTTCCGGTAGTCGTAAACGAATGACTGGGCTGGATGGGTGACATCCGCTCTGCTACTCCTCTGACAAACCATGATACACCTCATCAAGATGACCATCGCCGCCCAATAGTGAATCAATGACTGTGCCGCTAGTAAATTCGGAAACTGGAAACGCAGCGGAAAAGCGTCGCTATTGGTGAGGCATGGGGAGACCGTCTCCGAGTCTGGGACAGCCCACGTGTACGGTAGGGGGTATTTTGATGAGAAGCCAGCGAGCCAGTGGCGCAAGTTCTCCGCAATAGTCACTGCTCTTGAGAAAACCTGCCGTGCGATGTTTCTCAGCAGCATCGCATTACCACGACGCCCGGACAGGACATTGACAGCCTGCAGCAATCCGGGTATATCCACCATTCGCTCGACCAGCATATCGTAAAGGGAGTTCTGGCTCGCTATTTGGGAGATGCTCCGCAGGCTCGGGTCGGCAAATGCGAAGGGCTTCCTTTTGCCGACCTGGATGTTGGTTGGACTCTTAAGCAGGATTGATGCCTCAAAGACAAGTTGAGTCCATAGGCCGGTTACTCGGAAGCGAAGAAAAAGGCCCTTGCCAAGTTGACTCTCCAGAATGCTCGCGCCGCGTGTTTTAAGCAACTCCCCCCCACCTTTGTTATGGCTGACCCAGCCGTGATCTATCGCAGCCCGCGATGGTGGAGAGTAAATCTAGTTTTTAGCCATGTTAGCCCTTACTGACTTCTCTACCGTCTGATTAGGTAACAGCAGGCCCGGACATACAAATACCACTTACTTCAGACATTCCCAAACACATGATGGCAGCAAGGATGGTGTCATTGGGGTAAAAGTTCGCTGCTGACATAACTTTGCATAAATCCCTAATAGCATGCCCGTACATAACCATGGATCGCTTCCGCAAACGCTCATCGCCCATCATTCGTCCGAGAAACGCGGCCGAGAGGGTCAAGATGGATCGATCAAGCAGGTCCACGGTGCCATGGATTTGTGGCAGAACGTAAACCCAATAGTGATGCAGGCGCTCACATTCATTCAAGGCTCGATCTAGTACAGGGCAAAAATCGTTTATGTATCGAGCAATGAGCTGTCTCTGCTCGTGTATCTTTAAGTCTGGTGACTTCGGGATAGGGGCTGGCTTATCTTCGGGAGGCGCCACATAGAACTTCCAGCGATGTGGCGTCCCAGAAACTACAGCTGGCAATGGCGACGTCGTATGTGTCGGTGTGCCGGACTTTTGAAACCGATGGACAAAGATACGCGGCCGTTCATAGCCACCACACTCTCGACCGTTCCTCGTGCACCTGGCGCAATATGGCTTCTCGAGCCCACACTTGTATAGAATGTCGTCAGTGGCGTTCAAGCGAAAGTCTGTTGTATCGCTCACCTTTAGTTTTCTCGCACGGCAATTAGCGCAGGCCTTTGATCTGCCGGGTACTCCAACCATGGTGACGCGGTTACGAACTTTATCAGTTGGCACTGATGATGCGTTGAGGTATTAATTTTCTTTCCTAATACGTATGCATTTCGCGTATGGTGGGTGGCCCGGTATCGGCGATAAGCCGGTATGTTTAGAGAGGTGGGCGGGGCGGTCAAGGATAAGGTCGGATGCATACATGGTTTAAGCTTAACCCGTTACGGCGCTGTTTCCTGTAGCCTACCCTTGTAGATTAGACCAAATTTAGATTACCATCGGGCTTAAGATATCGGCGTTTTGGGAAGTTTAGGCGATATCCTCAGGTCCTTCCCTCAGCCGGTGGGACTAGATTGACGCCAGTAAGAATGATTCGTTCAAGCGTCGGTTTCTTGATTTCGGATTTAATTGACCATGTTGCATTTCTTGGCCAAGACAGATTTCGGCCATGGGTAGCAGTAGAACGGGATAAACGTCATTCCACCAGTGAAGGCTCTCCTCGCCCTCCGATGACTCCAAGGATATAAAGGACTCAGTCCCATCGCCAACAGTGCGAGGCAAAGCCAGGTTCAGAGAAGTACCAACGCCATCATCGTAGCCCATCATCCCATTCAGGTCTTGGAAGGGCATTACGGTAACATCGAATATATCAAGTGCTCTCTTTCCAATCGCCTTGTCATCAAACTCTAACCCAAACATGCCCGACATGGTAGTTCCTTCGACTCTTAAACCCAACCTCCCGACCCTTTCGGGCAAGGTGGCAATAGTAACTGGCGCATCTAGGGGGATTGGGGCTGGCATTGCTCTGGAATTGGCGCGGCGGGGCGCAAAGGTATTCTGTTCATTCCCCATCAACGTGTCAAGCTAAGGATGGCCTCGTTAACAACTAGAAGATAGCTGCGACATACACGTCACCCAGTAGTGAAAAAGAAGTGGATTCATTGATCGAGGCGATTGTCAGCCTCAGAAATGGCTCTAGTGCTATCAAAGTCAAAGCCGACCTCCGACATCTATTCGCGGCCAAGGAAATCGTCGAAAGGGTCACCCAAGCCCTCGGCAGTCACATCGACATCCTCGTCAACAACGCCGGCGCCGAGCTTGTGAAGCCTCTACAAGACATATCGACGGAGGATTTTGCCTATATCTACGACTTGAACGTGAGGGGGCCTCTGCTCATGGTCCAAGCTGTGCTGCCCCACCTGCGCGCTCCTGGCCGCATCATCAACATCAGTTCCGTCGGCGCACGGTATGGTTTTAAGAGTCTATCAGTTTACTGTTCTTCAAAGGCTGCCCTGGAAGGTCTGACGCGGTGCTGGGCTGCTGAGCTGGGCAGTGCTGGACATACAGTCAATACGGTCAACCCAGGACCGGTGCAAACCCAATTGATGGATAATATCCCGAAGGAATTTATTGCGATGCAGAAAGCGCAAACACCCATCGAGAATCGCATTGGAACCGTGGATGATATCGCACAAGTCGTTGCCTGGCTGGCCAGCGAAGAAAGCCGGTGGGTAACTGGACAGGCCCTGTCTGCAAGTGGTGGATTTGCCATGTACTAGCACGCTGGCCGGGGTGGGGATATTTTGACTACTATTTATTAGGCTGCTGATCAAATCTTTGTCATACTTTGCGGCTGTTCATACCTTTGAGAGGCCCCGGTACCGGTGAATACAAGGACAATCTGAATTTCACTAGTTCAACGGTTGGAGTAGAGGTAGACGCATTAATAACATGTCGACGATATTCTGCAGGGTTCGATGATTCGAGGGAATGTCCCCAGATGCTATGCAGGTGAGATGGGCAGGGTCGCGGGATGTCTCCTAAACAAGCTAAAGTGGAATTATCCAGTGCCATAAATCGCGCAAAGGGCTCATCTGCTGCCCGACTTCGATTAGCGGCCTGCAAGCTCTGCATGATTGCTGATGAGCAGGACGGAGCAAGCAAGAGGTCGGTTAAGTGTGATAGCAAGGCAGCGCCGTTCACCATTAGGAGGATCAAAGGGCTAGGCTGAGGAGTCAAGAGGGAAATGCGTATTTGATTGAGCTGTCTTCCCTAAACTAGTCCGCTTTGGGGAGCCCCATAGGTTCGCGGTACGTGTGAGTAAGCCCAAGTGAGGGGTTCATAGTGCTAGCCAGTCGACAAGGGCCTTTATAAGAGTGTTTCTTCTCCCCAGTAGCTCGTGAAGGCTAACTGGCTATTTGTTTTTCTCTTGGACTTCATCCGCCCCAAGCTCCAATGGCGTCAACCCAGAACACGGCAGCGTGGCTTCCAGGCGTTGGGAAGCCGTTAGAAGTTCGTCCCGCAGATATCCCTGCCCCAGGCGAAGGCGAACTGTTGATTGAGGTCAGTGAAGTTATACCAAACTTGCTCAAATATAGCGCTTGGGAAATATTTTTAGTTCGCCTCTACTGGGGCCCTATTACCTGGCTCTCGTTACGCTCGATTGGAGACTAACCCTGTTCGTGCTGCAGGTGAAGGCTGTTGCTGCCCAGCCCGCAGAGTACAAAATCCAGGACGGTGTCCTTCCGTTTCCACTGAGCTACCCTACAATAGTTGGTCGTAAGTGATGATTCCTCGCCCAACGTGACTGTCAAGCGCATGCTCAATCCTGAAAACTTCCAGTATCATTTTCAGGTGTAGTCGTCAAAGTTGGTTCCGCGGTAGCCAGGTTCAAAGTCGGCGACCGTGTTGTCACAAACAGCGCTGGAACAATCCGCAATGCTCAAGATTTGGGGCTTACCAAAGGTATGCCCTGACCACGCAGGAGCTCACAGCCAAGGTTAGTAACCCTCGCCCGCTAGAAGCATACCTCTGGCATCAATACTTACACATGTGGGCTTAAGATCGGAGATCTATCTTTCGAAACCGCAAGCTCGATCTCCAACCTGTACGGCGCCGCCAGCGCCCTGTTCCTCCATCTTCAACTTGAAAAGCCATCGGGGATGCCTACGTCTGACAAAAAGGCCGAGAAAGTGCTCATTTGGGGTGCCTCATCTTCCTTTGGAGCGTATGCAACGCAGTTGGCTGTGGAAGCTGGTTACACCGTTGTGGGGGTTGCATCCGCCCGGAATGCAGAGCTGGTCCAATCTTTTGGCGCCGCACACTTCGTCGACCGAGCATCTCCCGGAACCTTGCAAGAACTGATTGCGCTGGGGCCTTTCAAGGCAGTCCTTGCAGCCGCTGACACAGCACAAGATCAGGAAGTGATCGCGGCGATGTTGGCCGCGCATGGGGGCGGTTCGTTCCTTTCGACGATGGGCTTGAGACCAGGTGTAACGCTACCGCCAGGAGTAAGTGGGCATTTTGCACAGTTCATAGATGACTACTTGGACCCTGAGAACAGGGAATTCACCAAGTGGCTGTGGTGGCAGTACCTGGAAAATGCACTCCAGTCCGAGAAGCTAAAGCTCCTTCCTGTTCGAGTTGTCGGTGGCCTATCCCAGGTGCAAGTGGCATGGGACCTTCTCAAGCAAGGCAAAGTCAGTGGCCAGAGACTGGTAATAGTTCCAAATCTGGAATAAGAACTACGGAAGCGAAGTTGGACCTCTACGGATCGGTATAAAGCATATCGTTTGATTATAGTTGGTATCGAAGCTTAGGACATAGCTAAGAGTAGTCAGTTTTTGATAAGCCAGGTTATTACTATGCAGTTGGGCCATTAGTCAGGACAAAAAAAGAGTAGTAAAAAGAAAAAGCCACACAGCAAAGTTAGTACTTGGTTATCTACGGAGGCCACCAAGTCAGGTCTCCCTCGCCTAGAGAGTGAGAATTACTGGGTCAGCCAAAACCAAATTAACTATCCTCGGGATACATTACTACAACAAGTTAGCATCTCCACAGCACTTATTAGTCAAGTAGTATAGCTGGCATTGTTCGTCGCATGTGGCATCAGACTGCATATAATGGCCCATGGGGGTCTCTCGGGCACTCCTCTGTCTGCTGATTACGCGTTGCTGGAACAGTCTTGCAACACGTTTACTAGCTGATTAATTCGTGGCAGACAGGTATCTGACTTGGCCGACCGTAGATACGACCTATATAAGTAAGAGTCGATCGACATGAAGGTTGCCTGGTTACCGGATGCTAGCTTTCTTGTCCTATCTCAACTTGGTCCTGAACACCAGAGTGCCAGCAATCTCAACTAGCTTGTTCTCCGATTTTCGGTCGATCTTTACGATGGAACTTAAGCTGCAAAACTTTCACCAACTAGAAGCCGTCTATAAAATTATGGACGGGATCCCATTTGGTGTAAGTATTTTGGTGCCGAAGCATGTGACATCTTCCGAGGAGGCCAAATGCCCGTTGCTCGTCCACTTTCACGGCGGTGGCCTTGTCATCGGCACAAGCCTGGATGCCCCTATAATGCCGCTGTGGTATGTATCATACCCTCCACTAGTACGACTCTGACAGTCTTGGGTAAGGGAAACCCAGTTTGCCAGCTATCAGAGTGCCGTTCTAGTTTCGCCCTCTTATCGCCTGCTACCGGAAGCGACCGGCTCGGACATTCTGTGCGATATCTCGGAGTTCTGGGCTTGGGTTCATAGCGGCCTCCCTGCCGCTGTATCTGCAGTATGGCCTAATATTGTCATAGATCTAACACGCATTGCTGCAGGCGGCGAAAGTGCAGGTGGTTATCTAGCACTGCAGTCCGCATTTCTCTTCCCGGAGATGGCTATCCGTCTTGTCATGGCCCAGTATCCTACCCTGGACATATCCGATCCCAAATTTCATTCAGGCCCTTTCCAAGCTCCTTCGGAAGCATCTATTGTGGACGAGTATCTGAAGCGTCTGAAACCAGGAGCTATAAGACTGTCGTCCCCGTTCCCACAGAAGTGGGAATTAATGACAGCAATTTTAGACGAAGGCCGCTTGCCTGAGATAATGGGGCCAGATGAGCGCATGGTTCTCTCTACGAGCATGGAAAGGAGCAAGTGCTTACCTGCCATTTGGATTGTTCAAGGGGAGGGTGACCACCTGGTAAGTTCCGAGCGTTCCCTCCTGCATCATAATCCAGATAATTGACACGAGGCGCCGGGAGTAGATCCCGAAAGAAGTTACAGATAACTTTGTAGCTAAGATGCGAAAGAAACATCCTACAGCTCAGGTCCATTACAGTGTGCAGTCAGGGGGGCATGGGTTTGATGTGGGGATTTCAATTGATGAGCCCTGGGTTCAAAGGGGCTTTAAGTTCAGTCAGACATTCTGGTAACGCACACAGGTTAGCCGCGTTTCAACGCGAGTAGATTGTATCTTAATAGACAGTTTTGGAGTCTTGTAGTAAAGCCGTCAACGTCGCTTCTAGACTAGAAGTACGGGAGCTTAGTCGCAACCATGCCGCTGCTGGTAGAACTTTCTGAGTGTAAGTCATGTCGGTGCCAACAACTAGCTGCGAGAGAACCGTGCATGGTTACAAGGGCTATTTTGCGTAGTCGAATATCAGCTACTCCATATATTCAAGTGATTATAAGTTGACAGGGTGTCTCGATAGCCTAGGGTCCAGAACCGGCCGGAGAACGATGTGGTTCGGTCAAGCTGCTTAGTAATGGCAATCCTTGTGCCTTGACAGCCAAGTGCACCTCGTTCATTGGCCAAGAGTGCTGATCCATAATGAGGGCGCAGTTTGTTGGCTAGGCCAAAAATGACTAGTATTTTTGTGAACTACAATGCCCGAAGGTAGAAAATCTAGCCATTTCAGGTGCTATTGTGCGGCCCTGTCAACCAATACATGGTATCAGTAGGAAGGGTCGCTTAACGGCAGGCCCACTCCTATAGATGACATTGACCTACGTCTAACTTACCACTAATGGTTGCAGATACCCATTGCTATCGCCTCGCCGATTTGGAACGTGTTCGTCTAATAACCTTGTAATCCCTTTTGGAGAGATAGATAAGCTTCAAAGTGGAGCGTGAGAAGCTCGCATCTATAAGACGATGGGTCCTCGGTCTCTTCTCGAGACTGTTTTGGTTCCAGCAAGCCCTGTTACCTAGTCTGTACTTCCGTTTCACAGCTTTCATCCGACGCTCGGGTAGATATACTCACAATGGCCCCCAAGATTGCCATCGTCTACGTAGGTTTCTCCTCCCCGCCTCTTAACATTCTGCACGTCATCCCCGCCAATCCGTCAATAATAACCTCACCTCAACATGCACCCAGCCTCCTCAGCAAGAATATCGCCGTATTTTCAAGCTATTATAATGATACTGACTCCTTCTTCTTTCTTCAGTACTCCATGTACGGCCACATCAAGCAACTGGCCGAGGCCGAGAGGGCCGGCATCGAGAAGGCTGGTGGTTCAGCCGACATCTTCCAGATCCCGGAAACGCTATCCGAAGACGTCCTCGCAAAGATGTACGCACCCCAAAAAGACAGCGCTATCCCTTTCCTCGAGGATCCCGCCAGCCTTGAGTCCTACGATGCATTTCTTATTGGAATCCCCACCCGCTACGGCAACTTCCCTGCCCAGTGGAAGGCCTTCTGGGATAAGACCGGCAAACAGTGGGCTGCCGGTAGCTTCTGGGGCAAGATGGCTGGCGTGTTCATCTCTACCGCATCCATGGGTGGTGGCCAGGAGAGCACCGCTCTCGCCGCCATGTCTACTTTCGCCCACCACGGTATTATCTACGTCCCCTTCGGCTATGCCAAGGCTTTCGGCCAGTTGACCGACCTATCTGAGGTCCGCGGTGGCAGCGCCTGGGGTGCCGGTACTTTCGCCGGCGGTGATGGCTCCCGACAGCCCTCGGCCAAGGAGCTCGAGATCGCATCCATCCAGGGCGAGCACTTTTACCAGACCGCTGCAAAGTACACCGGTTGACTACATGGCAGCCGTCCTGGGCCTGTGAAGAAACTTGCTACCGATGAATCTGCAAGCAAGCCATTTAAGGTAGCAAAGGAGACGTCCAGGAAGGTGGAGGATGCCAAGGAGCTTAGAGAGCTGAAGAAGTACAGAGGGGGTCCTTGTGGGCTTTTGGCAAAATGCACTGTTCAATAGGTGGATGAAAGACTAAGCAGATGCGTAGCAATACATTATAGTCAAGTAAACCACTTTTGCTTCAGCCTGCCAGCTGTTTTGGTACCCTAGCACCTATCAATCAACAACGTTTACCCCTTTCATACGTTGTCTACGCAGTTATAGACTTAGCAGCGCAGCGGACAATTCAAATTTAAGCCGAGTTTCGCGTGAAATTGAACTGTAAGGGTACTTCTAGAATTGGGAAGTCACTTATTTACTTATCAACTCTTCAAACACAGTCTCGTCAGGAAGGTTGCGCCGTTACTACCTCAAAATGGGGTTTGGCAGAGTAAAAATACGCTCGCATTCTGCTGACATTAAAGGGATTGATGAAACACCCAGGACATGCTGAAATAACGTGGAAAAAAGCTTGTTGCCGCTGGAAGCGTAATTGGGTCTTTAGTCGGTTCAGGATGCCTTCCGAATCACGCCTTCAATGTCAATACAGCAGGGCCATCTCCTTCAGCGGAGTTATCATAGAAGTCCCTGAATTGTAGGTGTAGAAGGCTTCCCGGGTGTCTTGGGGTGTAAGACAGGTTCCTTGATAGCCCAAGTGCTATAGAAGAAGCGTTCCAAGCCATTGAGGATGCAATCCGCTTTGGTAGGTACGACATGATTGACAAAGCGGGAACAAAACGCCGGGTAGAGGGCAACAGCTGCTCCATAGGTTGTTGTTTGGCTTATTTTCCCCCTTATATTGTTGGAGGTGGTTGGGGGTTATTAAGAACAAGGTCGAAGGCGTTCCGTAGCTCGTTGCTAAGGTCGGAGTGGGCAGGCAGTCAGGCAGGCAAGCCAACTGCGAACTTTTCGTCGTGACGGCCATTCAACTTCGCAGTCACCGTGACGACGTGGTTGAATAATACCATGGTGAGGTCGATGGGGTACTTCAGGCTCGGCAGCTAGATCAATACAGCGGCGACCGCTTCTGTTTTGAGGTGAGAAGTCAGATGAAAGAGGCTCTGCATCATCCACTCGATATAACCGGCAGACCGTGACTTAAAGCATATTGTTTCATCTTAGACGGGAAGAAGCAGATCCACAATCTCTTGTGATACTTTCCGATTGTGAGTATTCAATCTCTGCTCCGTCGGCACGCACGGATCTTTCTTCTCCATCGTGTTTGCTACAACCCATAATTGTAGAGGCTCTCTCGGGCGAAGACCTCGTTTAATTAAATAGAAAGTTAAGTTCCCCAGTGTATGATTGTTGTTGCAGATCTGCAAGCTGAAGTGGGCATGAAAAGGGGAAATATCTTCATCACAATCAGAGATAAGGCCTGGTCGGGAAAGCTGACGACAAAGTGGAAGAAAAAAAAAAATGAAAAAGAAAAAAGGCTCCCCAACGCTGTGGAGGGCGGCGGATGAACGATGCAAAATCTGAGAGCTTGGCCACAAGGCCACTATTGAGCCACGTAGTCATAAATTCCTTTTCCAACTCAAGTAAAGGCGCTTCTCGATATTCAAGCGAAGTTATATGGGGAGTTCATCATTCATTGCTTTTTCTGTACTTATCTAATGGCGGTGTGGTGATTAGTACCTTATGTCTACTTTTGCACCCAACTATCGCATGAGATCTAATGCTTTCTAATTCGTGTCTAATCAAACTTCCAGTTTCCGATTCAATCAATCCGCTTTTTTCATCCAGGGAGGAACAAAGTAGTAGCATATGCCATGGATGATACACGCAATTCCGTCTGCAACCCTACAAAGGTCGGTCAGCTTCAAATTCATCATCATTTTACAAAATTTCACATACCAGTGAATCCAGTGCCAGCTCGGGAACCTGCTTCCAACAAACACGCCCATGCATCTAGCAGGGTTGAAAGATGGACCGCCGTATCCATACCTCGTGTATGCCGTGGCGAATGCCAGGGTTCCGAAACTGAGTCCGACGAGGAATGGCGCCAGTGTTGGACCGACGACTTGGGCTTGTCGGGGGTCGAGACCTAGGCCGAATGCGAGAAATAAAAGGATAGTAGTCGAAACGAGTTCAACGACAAACGCTTCGCTCGCGGGAATGACGTCGAGATATAGCCAGCAACCTCCGGCTTTGAAGTCTCTGCTTCCGTAGCTGGCTCGGACCAACAGGCCAGCTAGCACACTGCCTCCTATTTGGGCGGAGATGTAAAGTATCAGTCGAGGTAGTGAGCAAAGTCGAGCGCAGAAAGTCGCAAAGGTGATGAGTGGATTGAAGTGAGCACCGGTAACTGCTCCAAAGGAGATAATAAACAACGATAGAAAGATAAAGCTGGTGATACCGCCTATGAGGGGAGGGACAAAGGCGGCATTGTTGAAACTACCTAGCTGAGCATTCGGTTTGGCAGGAACCTCCGCTGATGAAAGACTGGACCAGGTAGTAATGTATACTAACAATAATGAACCTGTCGCGGATCAGAGCCTGTTCGGTTTGTCATATGTTGGAAAAGAAGGGTCTTACCGATTCCCTCAATGAGAGCTGCCTTCCACAGGTTAATATTGGTGATTGGCCGCAAATCCATCAACTGCCGGAATGGCATATGCGGAGTCGCATCTGGCTCTCGTTCCAGAAGCTTTTCATCTTCTGAAGTTCTCCCTTCGACTGTAAATGCCTGATTGGCCCCAACTCGACCAGCAAATGGATGGCTGGAACTGCGATATCGTGGGATTATACGCTCAGGGTTTGATGCCAATTCAACCGGCCGCCTGGATTCCACATCGCCATCGTAACTCGACATCTGATGATCGGGACTTACTAATTTCAATTTATATCAGCGGATCAGTTTATCTTCGATCAAAAGGCCCCAGCTGACCAGTAAATTTGAACAGAGTTAGATGGCGAAATGTCATATATATGAGTTTTACGCAGCTGCTTGTTCTTACTAATCATTCTAAAAACAGAGATGCCGGCGTTACCGATGTTGCATTAGTTGGGAATGGCCTCGGCGGTAAGGCATTGTGGACTTAGTCGAGATAGAGAGGTAGACGATGGTCTAGAGCTTCGCAGAATGTGCCCGGAATAAGCTAGTTTTTTTTCTTGGTATATTTGAGTGACAGGCGATGGAACTTAGCTTGCCTTGCTAAATTTATGTATGTGGCTGATCATGTCGCCAATGCAGCTCTGTGAGGGCCTAATTATGTGGGGTTATTCATATGCAGCATCCTGGTAAGACTAAGATACAGTCCTCGGAGCTCGAACCGTTACTTAGTCTGGATTCACCAGCATTATCGGCCTCTGACCGCTTAATTTTCCTGGTGGAGAATGTCCGAGGCTCTTGCAGCTTTGTCATGCAATCGAGGCCTCACACCGGCAGTAGCTTTATCGGCTCCGTCGCTAAGACAACTTCTAGGCAGTCCTAGCACCCCTACCAGTTGACTCATCTGTCTCATCATCCGGTGACCAACCTACTTGGTTGGCTCGCCTGTGGGCCCTCGCCCCACATAAGACAACGGGAAAATGTCCTGAATTGCTGGTTACTATGATCTAGGTTATCATCCAATGAATGGCGCTAAAATCCACCCAACCCCAACAGAAAGACTGACGCCAACTCTAACACCTATCGTAAGCACTAGGATCGAATACTGTAGTAAGAATGGTGCATCACGCCCGTGATTCCAGCTGTAATACGTCCGCCTAGCCCCAGTAACTCCTAGGCCAAACTTAGAAGCAATTGGCCATCGTATCGTAAAGGTGCTTCTTCCAATTTTGAGTGTGGCGAGTACAAGTAACGGGCCGGACTCTCCACAGCCACGAACAACCAAGATTCCTGATTTCCCAATTATCCGCCGTTTCAGCACAACTACCCCACGCGGATTTCGACTCTCAAGCGTCCGGTATGCGCGCTCAGCTCAAGCATGGCCGAATCTACCACGTCAAGTAGCCTGCTCTCGGTAAGTTCCAGCACTCTCGCATCACGCATTAATGATCCTACATACTGCCAAGGTGACTGGCATGCTCCAGATGCACAACGATTGATGGAACTCGGCAGTGTAGGACATGTAATCGAAAAAAGGTATGCTTTTGCGTTCTTGCCTTCGGTTGTAAACTTGTTCACCACTGGCAGGTCCGTTGCAATCGGATTATACCTACCTGTGACAGGTGTAAGGGCCACGGGCTTGAGTGTAGCTATCCTGAGCGGACCAAAAGGAGGCCTAGGTCAGGGACCGTCGCCCGCCCAGAGTAAGCTGCCGCTTCGAGTCCGACTTCCAAGATTCTGACGGTTAATTCGAGCACAGGGCATCTAACAGCTCCCTGTCAGTAATACTCGAGCGGCTGAAAGAGCTTGAGCAACATGTCATCAGCTTTGGTAGCCTGCCGCGTGGGCAGAATGTTGAGTCAGGGGTATCACGGATTGATGAATCATCATTGCAAACAAGAGCTGAGTTGCTGCATGAAACTCTATGTTCTGATATTGTCACAGGTTCAAGTTCAGCATTTTCCACAGCCGCGAGTATTCCAACCCCAGGCATTACTTTGCCCCAGGCATATGACTTGACAAATCTATTCGCAAACACTGACATCACAAATGCGCTCATGGATGCTATCTCTCAAGTTCAGAAGTTCAGACTTCAAGACATTACGAAGTCTGCTATCACCGCCAGAATCACCTTACCAACTCCACTACTGAGAAGTTGGATTCACAGTACGTCTCACATCTTTCCAATGAGCCGCTTCACTATCATCCGCGAAAGGTTCGCTGACAATGGTATGACTTGTCTAGACTACTTCGCACATGTGCGCACCGAGTCATTCCTGACCCTTGTAGATTCAAGGTTGATCAAGATGATTCCCGACATCATCGACACGCCTCATGTGCACCTGGATGCGGGCATTATCGTTGTCTACCATACCATTCTATATCATGGTTGTGTATTACCTGCAGCCTTCGTCGATTCTAATGATACGAAATATGCTCGGCAAATCTATCTATGCTGTCTGCGGGCGCTCCCAAACTGGCAACGAGAAGCAAGGGGCACGATGACTGATTTTGTCGCGGCGACCTTAATGGTGTGTATATCGTGCTACCTAGTGGAAGGATTCCAACTTAATCGTTTCCTCAGGCCCGAGCCGCAGCAGAGTGTTTCGACTACGAGATGAGTTGGCAAATGTATAAGTTGGCGTGTGAGTACGCCACTGGACTCAACATGCATAATCTTGACAGTGAAGATGCTCTCTCAGGCTTAGATCAGTCCAAGGTAGATGAGGATAGAAAGGGATTATGGGAGCTGATCCAACTAGATCTATTCTTCCGATTACTCTACAATAAGCCGCCAACCCTCACTTCTTCCATGAGCAACTGGCGGGTCAATTTCCCATGGCTATCAGCCGACTCTCAACCAGACATGCACGCAATACCAACCATGACGTTTTTAGTGGGCTCTCGAATTACACTCACCCTTATCCAGTTTTTCAAGCTGCTGGAAGAGGAAAGACATGATGCGCATGTCCTTCCTAAGGTTCAAAAACTGTGCGAGGATATTAACCATTTGTTCCAAGATTGGCAGCTCGTAAGCACCTTGGACTAGCCAATCTTAATCCTGAATAGTTTTTGATGACATACAGGAACAATACCTTCAACAGGACCAAGACAATGACATTTATTGGTGGATGGTTGCCGACGTCTTCTTGATGGGATATACATGCATTATCTTTATGCTCCAAAAGATTAGCAACCTCCCACCCACCTCTCCCAGCGCCTCATGTTTAAGAAGCTGTCCTCCACCATCGACTCTGATAATCAACGCGTCGCGCAAGATTCTAGACATCATCTACCGTCTCCTGACTAGATATCCAGTTGCGGAAACCATGTCTGTGATGGTGGGCTTCTTCCAGGCTTTTGTCCCCTACGGTTTGGTGGCCAATAATGTCTTGAGGTCACCCAATCCTAGAGCTTTCGTCTCTGACTTAGAGCTGCTAGAGCGGGTTGCTGAGAGGATCGTTGCACTTTCAGAAATTGAGACGGATTTTAAACCGATGGCACGAGCTCTGCGGCGCGCAAACAACGAGGTATGGGAATGGGTAAACATGAGGGATGCTGCCTAGTCGCAATGCAACACATATGGGAGAAAATTTCATAAAAATAAAATAAAGTATCACTCTTCAAGGTGTACTGTAGGTCAACAATATCAGGGGCATATCGACTGGTGGCGGTGAGGACTCGGCTCAGAGGAGAGCGAAGTGGAGAATAAGATATCCTCAAGTGTTGAGTCAGTAAAATCACCAATTTTTGTTCCATGATGTGCTGCATCCATCCTGCCGTGCGCGCTGGATATACTATGCAATATGTACGCGGCATGTTCAGCTATTCAACTGTTCAACAGGAACAAACGATGGCCTAACACACCAAGGTAAATTTGGGAAGTTGTTCCATATTAAGTGCTTAGAACCAGAAAATAATAAATTTAAATATTATTACAAGTCATTTTCTCATGCATCTGCCTGCTCAATAATTCTGACATACTCTACTTCGGGACTTGGAAGCTCTTGCTTACCCTATAAGGTACTCCGAAGGCCTTCGAAAGATGTATACACTTCGAACAGAGCGTGCCTATTACTTCAATGAATATCTTACACATGGATATGTCGATAGCGCGGACAAATGTTCGCGGAACTCTCTGGAAAGAATGGTTATCATGGTTTGTCCAACTTTTGTCTAACCTTGCGAAATCACGATGTCCGGAATCTTTAAGCAAGAGTTGTTGGCTTTCACAAGGACTTTAATGCTCAATCCTGTCTCCCAGTTCGATAACCTAAATTTTGACATTCTTCAGGCAGTAAACCGGGTAAATATATACAGAATTGACCATGGCAGCCAAAGGCTTAATTCGCAACAGCAAGGCGCTGGCGGCGGGAGTGCGGAGTTTACACGAGGAATATGGAAAGACAGACGAGCCCCATAGGCCAAAGCAGGTTATTTGTGTGGGATAGTCTTGTGTCAGAACAGGATACTTCGAAGACATGAACAGCAACCAACCTACACCCTACGCAGCGTTAAGCTACTGCTGAGACGATGCGGAGCAGAAGAAGGTATTATCTCATCTTTTCATCTCACTACACCAATTACTAATCAACGCTCTAGGAACTCTATAAACCAGAGAAGACATAAGATCCTCTATCTCCCTCAACGGGTGATTATGACAGTGCAGTGAAGCTATTGATTTTCTGATAAATGATTGAGGGAAGTTGTTCGGTTTTATCCTTGATACGTCGATATTCACCTGTTGTAGCGGGTTTCTCCTGACTGGACTCTGATGAGGTCTCCTGACTTCCATTTATCCTTTGGGTTATGCAGCCCAGGGCCGAGGCAGTCTGCCATACGATGTGACATCGTCTAATGCTGCACTCGATTTATAGCGACTAGTTCGTACATAATATGTACTATACTATGTCCGAGGGGTCACCTGTCTATGCAAATGTCTCCTCCTCGATCCGTTGAAGTGAGCGCAACACGTTGTGATACACTGGGAGGAAGAATGGGCACCGGCTGCCATTAGACACACGTGTAGAGTCTGGGAAGAAGAACACAAGATGGCACCCGCCCTCGGACCTGCGCAGCCGCCGAGCGAAGAATCCAGCTCTGGTCGGGGACAGTCAAACGAGTTTAGTCGACTCCTGGACTAAACGATGGTCGCTAAATCTCTTCTATGCTGATAAGCTGATATCAAATTGGGATAATATATCTTGTCCGATATTACATCACGATAGACAAGTCTTCTGAGGGTTGGAAGAATTGATGGTTCCCCCTCGACTTCAGGATTAAGGTTCAAGATTAAACTCAGATCGTAGGACTGTCATCTAGGACTCTAGGACTCAAGTCCTAGAAGGAATCCGTCGAAGATATAAATTTTCAAAGGCCGTTTGATTGCAAGAAATAATAATAACAATAAGTCGTTCACTGCACCCAGCATCCCTGCGTAATCCAACAACACTGAGCATGAAGTCTAGATAATACCCTTTATAATCTGTGCGAGGTTGTCGGGCTTACTTGCATTTGGCGCATGGCCGCTATTGAGCTTATGAACCTTGACTTCGTTTCCGGTCGAAGACCTGAGAAACTCGATCATTCCATATTGATGCTCAGGTGGAATAATCTTGTCCTCCTCACATACGATATAATGCACCTCAACGTCGTTGTACCCAGGATATGTCAACTGCTCCTTGAAACTCGCCGTAGAGTGGTCAGGCATCTCCTTTGCCCATGCTAAGCTCTCCTCCGCAGGCAGATCAGAGAAGGTCAGTGGGGCATTGTCCTCTAGATTGAGGCTCATATAGTCGTCCTGTAAGTGTGTCAGTAGCTATAAGACTTGTTCTTATCAACTTCTTACTCGGATAGTCAGGGAATCAGGGGCATTAGAGCCGAAGGTTTCCAAGTTACTTGTGCCCACTGGCAGTACCACAGACGTTAGATAAATGATCTTCTCGACACCTCCTGCCTTGCCCTGGGCTTCGCGCGCCTTTTTGGACAGCTTTTCTAGACTCTGTGTTCCCGGAATACCGCCGTAAGAGTGTGTCATTAAAACGACCTCTTTGCCTCGGTTAAGCAGTGTTGAGGCCACTCTGGTAATCTCAGCCGCATCATCGCTCATGGTCTTCGGTCCGCCTTTCCGTCGCCCGACCGAAGGAGTGTCGATAACTTCTGAATCAACACCATTACGGTTCAAGGCATCAGTGAAGCTCTTGTATGACGCGGCTGAAGCAAAAGATCCAGGGATGATAACCAGCGTTGCCATCTTGGAGTATCTGTATTAGGTATGTATGCGACAAGAAAAAATTGTGGATGAGAAGAGATGTTAGATGTATCAAGAGAGAATAACATTCCACTCTCTCATTTATAGTTAGTTACAATGATCTCCCAACGGAATGGCTGACAAATATGAAATTACTCGGGCGCCGTGAATTCACCCGCCGCCGTCTTGCAGGGATACTCGGCTGACGCTCAGAGGCGCCTTACATCACACAGTAATCAATGTCATCGGTAAATTTGCTCAAACTAATTCCCTGAATTTCCATTAGCTTACTCACGCATGATATCGTCCTTTTTCAGCTTAACCGTCGGGGCGCTCAACGTGATGCCGGGAAGGAAACTCTCAAGCTGGCCTGATCTCCGGCCGACTAAAGGGATAAGGAACGATATTCAGATAACAGCCTTCCATACAGGTGATCAAGTCGTCCTTGATTATGACGAAGCTGGGGTTTCGTCCCAGTTTCGGAGTGTTTCTACTGTCTTCAAACATCGCAGAATGATAGGCTATCCCATGAGATGCCATTGTTGCTCAGACAATATCATGTCACAATGGCACCTTCAAATTCATGTGCTTTGACATAAAGTACAGATATCTTCCAATCCACTTTGAGACTCTTTGACCTAACGTGGTCCGAAGTCGCCTCGCTAGCCAAGGAACTTTGTCATGAGCCCGTTGGAGACTACGAGCCCTGGCGGCTCTGTAGGTCCTGCAGCCGAGCTACAAGAGTTAGATGTTCATAAAATTAGGAATCAACAAAGAAGATAGCGACGTTACCAGTGTCCCTAGAATGACCAACCAAAAAGGTTCGCGCAAAAACGTGATCTGGTAAGACGTCGTTTCACACGTACAGTACAAATCCTTTTCCCTTGGAACTTCTGCTTAGGTGCGATAACTAATGAATGGAGCATCCTACTGGTGCAACATGCATGTAAGGCTCGCTTACCATGTACGTTCGGTGTATTTGTAAATTAAGTCGGGCTTGCTTGTGATCTTCGGGAAATAGCGCCGAAACCGGTTACTCTTGACTGATGCATGCATGACATCCTAATCAACACATGCCCCGCAAGATCCTCTCAAAGCCCCACTACAAAGAGTTATCGTACAGAAGATGCTCAGCCACCACTCGCGAAATGCTTCCAAGTCGGGTAAGCCGTGACTTGGCGTATGGCATATTGTTGTAGGGTTGCGTGGGAGGAACTGTCCGAGGTTCTGGAGCCCCAAAAACGAAGGAAATAAGAACATCTGATTGCAAGCTTGCTTAACACATATTGAGCTAGTGTAGCCGCGTGTATTGCCATCGTTAGCCCTGGGCTTGTACATCGTAAGATGGATTAGGGGCGGCCGCTGACACGGATGTTGGAATACCTGGGGATCCCCCTTCCCTTCAGAATTCAGACTCTTAGCCTGAGAGTCGTAGAATCATAGCTCAAGGTCCAGATGAAATCATCTAGAGATATGAACCCGTGAAGAGCTCTCATCTCAATAATTAACCATCAAATTCCATAAAATATATTGTCACCTAGCACTACTGCGCATAATAGACAACATCCAGGCGATCGCTCATCACCCTTGCCGCCTTTTACTGGTTCTCCATGAACCACTAAGGCTTTCTCAGAACCGGCGTTCTTGGACGTTCCGGCCCTTGCGGTCACTTGCAGGTTCTCCTGATGTCTTGCCGTCGGTTTCGTAGGTCTGGAGGACCGACACGTCGCGGTTGCCGATGCCCCACCTTTGATCAGGATTCCCTCGATGGTCGCGTCGATTTCATGAGGACACGCCCAACGGCAGCGCCGACGCCTACGCTTGCCGGCGAGAAGAAAGAGAGTAAAGAGTGTGATGGGGGTCAAGGGTCACAAAACCAAACAATCTGGGGACTGGCATGGTTCAGTGCAAGCTTGGGCATGATGGGTAAGCTGTCAATTCGATTTGATACGAGGCAAACTTGATGATTTTGTATTGATCGTTAGTCTGGCCCGAATAACTCGGAGATAGCTAAGCTGAATAGAAAATGGACCCTCGTTCTATGAGCCTTCGCGAGACTCTTCACACATTAAGTACGCACCATTGCGATATTTCATCCCCTACTGGTTCACCGTACAGCCAGTGCAGATCTGGTTGTTCCCCTGAGTTCCAGTAGTGCCCCTCAGGGAGTTGCTCTCGCTCATGTTGTGGGAGGCGACTGTTGCCCAATTGCAAGGTCAATTTCTTGACTTTCTCAATTCTGTCTCTCCGAACTTTCTCCCAGTATGCCAAACCTTCCCCTAATAAATCAAATGAAGGTAGACCAGAGAGCAGTACTGCCAAAGTAAAGGCGTCCTCGATTGCCTGACAAGCGCCTTGGCCCCCCGTTGGGGATATTGCGTGAGCAGCATCCCCAATAAGAGCGACCCTCTTGCCCCTAGAAACCCAGCTTGGAAGACTAGGAAGGGCATAATAGGGCCACGTAGAAATGGCATCATAGCGCACATCCTCCAATGAGGACTGTACCAAAGCTTGCCATTCGCCTATACCCTCCTTCAACAAGTTACGCAGCTTGGGTTCGTCAGTGGCTAAGCTCAGCCATCCGACCTTGTCCTGTTCTGGATACCTAAACTGCGTAGCCACGACGATCTCCGACCCATCATAACTTTGTGGCAACATGAGAAAAGGCCTATTCTTCCCGACAAAGATGGCTGGAAGAGATTGCCTTATGTTAAGTGGCAGCGACAATGAATTCTGCTGTATCACTGCGCTGATGGCAAGCTGACCTGAATACTCGGGGTTATGCTGGGGGCAGATGTAGTTTCGCACAGCGGAATGGATGCCGTCCGCACCGATAAGTATGCTTGCGTGTCCGACAGAGCCATCACTAAATTGGAATGCCACGCCTGCTTCGTTCTCATGTATGACGCTAGATACTTGCTTCTCGAAGTGAATCGGGATTGCCCGTTCCTTAGCAAGATTTTTGAGCTCCGCCATGACCGTTTCTCGATGGATTCTGATAGCATGGTAGCCGTACTGCGCTTCACTGCCCATCAAGAAACGGTCTATAGTCTGACCGGCAAAATCTTTGAAATATATTGTATCAAAGTTATAGCCTTTGGTCCTGATTTTTGTGAACAAACCTATTTCGTCAAGGATGCGAAGTGCGTTGGGCGCAAGCATCAACGCGCCGGGTTTTGGTACGGTACTGGGCCGTAGCTCGTATACAGCGCAAGAGATAGATCTTTCCTGCAACAGCAGAGCAAGACTGAGCCCCTAGCACCATTAATCAGTAAAGCATTTTCCGAGCTGGCATACATATGACAAACCGCAATGCCCGCCCCAGCAATTGCAATGTGGAATTCATCGCCCTTCATTATGATGAAGTGTAATATAGTTTCAGGTTCTTTAAGTATAAATAATTGTTTTGTGGCGGTCCAAGTCAGAAATCTCGGCGGGAGAGGGTAAAAACTACGCTCTAGGACGTGGAAGTGATATGCATTCCGTCGTATGGCTGCTTGAGTGCTGCATAATTGAATTCTAACAATGCCGTGCTGATGGCTGGTCTGAGCTTATAAACGTTTGCAAAATCACCAATCGTCATACATAATGAATGGTGTCCAAAAATGATACGTAACTAACGGAGATTAGAACACATGCAAGAGACACAACCTAGTAGACATCGCGCTGAATGATACTGCACCAGGCTAGCCCATGAAGTCCCTGCTCTGAAAGCAGGTTCAGTCAACCTAATAATAGAAGCAAAATTAGTGCGGCTAGATAATAGTGCTGACGAAACAACACGTTTGCGCCAAATGTAATCTAACGGTCCATTTCTATGCGGACTTTCCTCATTAGTATATTGCCGGGTAGCCGCGAACGTATTGGCTCCCCATGGCGAACTGTACGTGTAAGAAGCTTGCCATTCGAGGGGTACCCGCAGCTATCTCGTGATTGGCATCCTAAATAATGTGCTTGAAACTAATATAAAATTGGCTGCGAGTAGGGAAGTGTCGCTTGGAGGATTGAGCATGTACAGAGCTCCCGTTGATTCGAATGACCTTCTGGGATATTCTGGGTGAGGGAGAAGGGGACAACAATTGTACATAGTTTAACTCAGCACGTCCTGTGCCCCCTTGGGAGACTTTTACCCCCTCACGGCCCCAGGACGACAAATATACATACGTACATACAGATTCAATTAGCAACAGTTCAAGATGGACTGATATTTATGTAATCCAATTTCGACGTTGATTAACGGTGAGTTGACGTTGATCGTCAATCCATTCAATATGTTGAAATACGTTGAGTTGAGCATATCCTTGGATGGGTGGTCGATGCATCAACATGTCTGGTACTGTCTATGTTGTATGGGATTTATAACGCAGCGTTCCTTTAGCAACCCTCATCGAGTAATAAAACACTTTTCTTTTATATAAGAACTTCTAGCGCAGCTTGAGATGTCGCATTATCAGCTGGTGAGGTTGCTAACAATGACTTACCGCCAGAATGTGTCATAACCATTGAACTAGTGTAACTCAGATTTCTGCAACTTAATCATGATGTGTTTCTAGGCACCTGTTTTAAGCATTTCACTCGTCTATGGAACAGGTTGGGTGTAAGACTCGGAACTGCCATACCGCGTTAGTTTGGGCTATAGTTGTAGTCTAGGCGATTGCCAGCAGCGATCGGCATATCAATGCGAAGCCAATCGCACGATTAGTTAAATCCGAATTCAAGGACCGTTGCTCGAGCAAGGCATTTTTGTTGTGGCCAATAAAATCATGCGAACTGGGCAAGAGAGGAAACGACTTGAGGGCATCGCCGAAAGAATCCAAAACGCCGATATTGTAAGTCCAATAGTAATTCCAAATTTAGCCTGATTTGGATGTTGGTCTTCGGGAAATGGCGCTGAAACAGGTTAGTTTTGAGCCATGCATCGGACTTAATGGTTGACCCACCGCCACAAGATCTTCCGAAAACCAAGTAAAGTTATCGTCAATGCTTAGCCACAATTCGGAAATGGATGCAAGTCAGATTAAGGAAACATAAGGTCTTGATGCATCACGAGTATTGAATGATGAAGTCCGTAAATGTGCCAGCATGGTTGGAGTACCCGGCAGATCAAAAGCCTGCCTTAATTGCCGCGCGAGAAAGCTAAAGGTGAGTGATACAACAGACTTTCGCTTGAACGCCACTGACGACATTCTATACAAGTGTGGGCTTGAGAAGCCATATTGTGCCCGGTGCACGAGGAACGGTCGAGTGTGTGGCGGCTATGAACGGCCGCGTATCTTTGTCCATCGGTTTCAAAAGTCCGGCACACCGACACATACGACGTCGCCATTGCCAGCTGTAGTTTCTGGGACGCCACATCGCTGGAAGTTCTATGTGGCGCCTCCCGAGGACGATTCAGTCCCTATCCTGAAATCACCAGACTTGAAGATTCACGAGCAGAGGCAGCTCATTGCTCGATTCGTAAACGACTTCTGTCCTAGCCTAGATCCAACTCTTAATGCATGCGAACGCCTGCATCACTATTGGGTTTACGTTCTGCCACAAATCCATGGCACCGTGGACCTGCTCGACCGGGCCATCTTGACCCTTTCTGCCGCATTTCTTGGGAAAACTGCAGGCGATGTGCGTTTGCAGAAGCTATGCTTAGTTATGTACGGGTACGCTGTCAACGATTTATGCAAAGCCATGTCGGTAGTGAACTTTTGCCCCAATGACGCAGTTCTAGCAGCAATCATGTGTTTGGGAATGTCTGAAGTAAGTGGTATTTGCGTGCTCGGGCCAGCTGTCATTCGGTAAAAGGGTGGAGAACTTGGCAAGGACTAACTAGCTGAAAACCTAGATTTACTCTCCACCATCGCGGGCTGCGATAGATCACGGCTGGGTCAGCCATAACAAAGGCGGTGCCGAACTGCTTAAAACACGCGGTGCGAGCATTCTGGAGAGCCAACTTGGCATGGGCCTCTTCCTCCACTTCCGAGTAACTGGCCTTTGGACTCAACTTGTCTTTGAGGCATCAATTCTGCTTAAAAATCAGCCCGACAACCAAGCCCGCAAAAGCGGGCCCTTCCCATTTGCCGACCCGAGCCTGCGGAGCATCTCCCAAATAGCGAGCCAGAACTCCCTTTACGATATGCTGGTCGAGCGAATGGTGGATATACCCGGATTGCTGCAGGCTGTCAATGTCCTGTCCGGGCGTCGTGGTAATGCGATGCTGCTGAGAAACATCGCACGGCAGGTTTTCTCAAGAGCAGTGACTATTGCGGAGAACTTGCGCCACTGGCTCGCTGGCTTCTCATCAAAATACCCCCTACCGTACACGTGGGCTGTCCCAGACTCGGAGACGGTCTCCCCATGCCTCACCAATAGCGACGCTTTTCCGCTGCGTTTCCAGTTTCCGAATTTACTAGCGGCACAGTCATTGATTCACTATTGGGCGGCGATGGTCATCTTGATGAGGTGTATCATGGTTTGTCAGAGGAGTAGCAGAGCGGATGTCACCCATCCAGCCCAGTCATTCGTTTACGACTACCGGAAGCTCGTCTATAGCCCACATCTCACTGGCGATAGCGCACTTTCAGAGCCAAGCGCCGTTGCGTCACACTTCGCGGACAACATTTGTCACTCGGCGGCTTACAGTAGTGATCGCGACAAAGGCATGGCTGGTCCTATCATGCTGCTGTTCCCCCTCTGGATTGCGAAAGACACATACGCGAATGATGACTCTGGCCATTCTCGTCAAAAGGAATCATACTGTGTTGAAGTGTTGAGGGCATTAGCTGGTCGTGGAATGCAAATATCTGGTGTGCTGATTAACCTCTCGACGCAGGATGCGGACCAAACTTGCTAGCAGTTTCTAGAATCGATAGCAATCCTCGCCGATGATTAAATGATATTCTGTTCTATCTATATCTCCTCAAAGGTATCAAGTAGTTAATATCTAACGTCATTAGAATGGTCTTGTGAACATGCCCAAAGCACAACAGTTAACGAGAATCGCAGTTTAATCACACGAGAGGGTGCATCGCGGGCTATTTTCCATAGGGGCTTACAACCTCGCATAGAACTGGACAGAGCAACCTACTTCATCCCTACTCGCCCTCTAGATAATCCGTGCTCCTCGCTATTTGGGCCCACTCATCCATCAAATTGAGGACGCTACGACATTTCTCCCTGATTACCGCCTCGCAATCGCTCCCAAGGACAACTCTAGGAGGCAAAGTCTTCCCAGCCCCAGCTCCAGTCCCCGTCAACACGTCAACACATACCTTCGCCCCCTTCTTCACATCGCCCAGCTGCTTACCGTCCGTTTGCATCAGCGCTCTCCGGACATGACCCGACGGCGTGGCTTCGTCTTCATATGCGGCAATCCTCCTTGCTGCGGATATTTTAGCGCCGGCATTCAGGAACCCGGTGCGAAAATACCCCGGCTCGATGACAGTGACAGCGATGGCAAACGGAGCGAGCTCTTCACGCAGGGACTCGGCCAACGATGACGCACATATCTTTGTCATTGCGTAAATTGAAAAGCTCGCGCCGCCTTGCCAGGAGCCTAGGCTACCAAAGGTGGCAATAGTTGCCCTTGTGCCCGACGGAGTTAAGGCCTGTTTGCGCAGCAGGGGCAAGAAAGCGCGAATGGTGTTGATAGCTCCGAACACATTGGTGTTGAATTGCTGATACACCTCGTCCGGAGTAGCTTCCTCAACGGCGGCCTCTAAGATGTAGCCAGCCGCATTGATGAGATAGTCGACTCGCCCGTACTTTTCCTCGACCGAGGATGCGATTGCTTCGATGTTGGAGAGCGGCGATGTCACGTCGAAAGCGATCGTGTCCGCGCCGGCGACTTGGAGGTCCTGGATCTTCGCAGGGTTGCGCGCTGTTGCGATAACTCTGTGGCCACGCCTGAGCGCCGAGAGGGCGATTTCGTATCCGAAGCCTGAGCTCGCCGCTGTGATGAACCAGACTGGAGTTATGCCAGCCATTATCTTATGCCTTAACAATTTTCAATGTAGGTAGGGAGCAGTTAAGTGATGTGAAGTGTGGCAGCAGGATGACACCAAGAAGTGACACAAGTTGGTGAGGACGACGGTGGCGAATTATATGCACTCCAGTCGACTACCAAACTACAGTTCTGCCATGATACCGGCTGGTGTGGAACTCGGCGGTAGAGTCCTATGGGCTATGCCGAGATTGAGAGAGATAGTTGAGATAGATAGGCGATAACCCAAAGTTTCGCAGAATACATCTGGAATAGGCTAGTTTTTTCTTGGCATATATCAGGGGCGGGGATGGAAAGTAGTTTACTATGAACATGGCTGACACTATTCCCAACGCAGCCTCGACGGTGCGGAGCTATGTGGGGATATTCATATGCAGTATCGTTATCCTGGTAAAGATTAAATGCAGACGCACAAACGCCGACAAAGTGTCCTTGGAGCTCGAACCGTTACTCAGTCTGGATTCGCCAGCATTATCGGCCTCTGACCGCTTAATTTTATCTGGTGGAGAAGGTCCCAGGCCTCCTGCAGCTTTATCAGGCCACCCAAGACTTACGCCCACAATAGCTCAATCGACCCCGTCGCCAAGGCATCTTCCATGTCGCCACACTACACCCAATGCGTCAATTGCTGATGCCAGCCCTGGCGCCCATCATAAAAAAAATGGAGAAGAAAAAAAAGCCCTCACCCCCAACTTCCCCAAGCTGCCAAACCAGCCGAGTGTCTATCCGGGAATGGCAACACGCCGAAGGATTCCGCAAGCTGTGCGATCGGCGCGGAGATAATACCTACAACGGTATGGCCGGCCTGTATGGCCAGCGACAACGGTATGCTGGCAACCACAGCAGCAAGCGACCCGACGCGTAGCGACGCGCTATCCCACAACAGCCGCAGACTTGCAAGCGCCTCCCTCCATCAAATTCTTAGGCCCATTCTCACTATAAGCCGTTGCCTTTCTCCCAAAATAGGGCGATTTACTGTGTCTGGCTAATCATTGCGATCGCACGGCAGCAGTTGTCCCTACTCGGAGAAAGTCTAAGCAGCACCTCAGCCACGCTATGGCCTCGCGAGGCACTCATCCAAGTACCTGTTGACAGATCCCTTCCCACATCAACACATTCATCGCAGACTGCTGGACCGAACGGTCAACTCCTCCGAAAACCACCTCCTTGTCCATCTGATCATTATCTCTTGCCATGGCCGAGGTGATCGGGCTCGCCGCAAGCGTCATCGCAATCATCGACCTCTCCGCCAAAGTCGCGACACTCTGCCTCCAGTACTCCACCGCCGTCGGGAGCGCGAGGGACGACATCGCACGACTACGACGCCGGTTGGACGATCTTGTCACAACCCTCCAAGGTGTTCGACATCTTCTTGGTGATCGAAATAATCAAGCGCTTACGACGTCGCGAAAGCTGCTCGACTCCGTTGACGGTTGCACAACCGAGCTGGTCCAGTTGCAGAGCAGGCTGGATTCGGGCAAAGCCCGTACGGCGATGCGCCGTTTCGGACTACGTGCCTTCAAGTGGCCGTTCGATAGCAAAGAGGTCAGCGGTATCATCTCTAACCTAGAACGTCACGAACAGATCATCACACTAAGTTTGCAGATCGACCAAACGTCAGTAAGCCAAGTGTCTGGTTGTTCTGAGCGCAAGGGAGCTGGCTGACACCGTTGATTGTTTTTGCAGTACACTTCTGCTCGACATAAGACAGAGAATTGAAGGCGTCTCTCTTCAACCCGAAGAGGATGCATCGATAGTTCGCAAACCCTGCTTCACCGTCCCATTTGAACGTGACCCTGACTTCGTCGATCGACCAGATATTATAGCGTGGTTGAAGGAGCAATACACACGCCCCGCCGGTCGCATGGCCCTCGTAGGCATGGGTGGATTCGGGTATGACCAGGGGTGGCTAACGAGCTTGTTTCAGGAACATCATTCTAACGGATCGTAGTAAATCACAGGTCGCCATTCAATTTGCGCATCACATCCGCGATATATTTCCAGAAACCAACGTCTTCTGGGTACATGCCAGTTCGAAGCCTAGGTTTGAAGAGGCATACCGGTCCATTGCGGACAAACTACGGCTACCTAGGCGTAACGATCCTGGCGTCGACGTGCTCGGGCTTGTCCGAGACTGGTTTCAGGGAGAGGAAGCTGGCCCGTGGTTGATGGTTTTGGATAATGTTGACAACCTCGACGTCTTATTTTCCAAACCCGATTCCAGAAAAGATACGGTTTCTCGATGTGCAGGGGATGTAGACCCTAGTCCATTGAGCGCACAGCGGCCACTTGCATCTTTTCTGCCCAAATGCCGCGGTGGAACCATTCTTGTCACATCACGAAGTATGGATGCCGCTGAGAAACTGACGGGCACTCACAAAGCTGTCCGCAAGATCTCAGCCATGGGCAACACCCAAGCTATGCAGCTTTTCCGAAACAAGCTGGATGGGGACTTCAACGAGGACACCGCTGCTGACCTTCTTCATGCTCTGGACTTCATCCCGCTGGCGATTACCCAAGCGGCTGCGTACATCAATCGTCGCGCCCCTCGTGTATCGGTGAGGGCATACCTGGATGGTATTAGGAAGAGCGATAAGAAAAAGGGAAACCTCCTCAACAGCGACACAGGAGATCTTCGACGGGATGAGACCGTCTCGAATTCCGTGGTTACGACGTGGCAAGTCACCTTCGAACAGATCCGCTGTGAGAGACCATCTGCGGCCAACCTGCTTTCCTTTATGAGCTTCTTCAATCCGCAGGGCATTCCTGAGTTCGTGCTCCGCAACTATCAGGGCGATCTGACAGATAGTGTGGATGAGGACGCCGATTGTGAAGCATTTGAGGATGATCTGGATATCCTCCGAGGCTATTCGCTCGTATCTGTGGCAGCAACGGGGAATGTATTTGAGATGCATTCCCTTGTGCAATTTTGTACAAAGGTATGGCTTTCTTGGCTGGATGATGAATCACGATGGAAACGAGCATTTCTACGGGCTATGTCAAAACATTTCCCCTCTGGTACATTCGAGACCTGGCCCACCTGTCAGATGTTACTTCCCCACATTGAGTCGATAGTGGAAGAGGAGCCACCGGAGACGGAACTGCAGCAGTGGACACAGCTGCTGGCAAATTGTGCATGGTATTTGCTTACCATAGGCAGCTACGCAGCGGCAGAGAAGTTAAACAAAGAAGCTGCAAAATGCAGAGCAACTATGCTAGGTGCGGAACACCCCGACACGCTGACCAGCATGGGCAGCCTCGCATCGACATACCGGAACCAAGGCCGGTGGAAGGAGGCTGAAGATCTAGAGGTACAAGTGTTGGAGACGAGAAAGACGGTGCTAGGAGAGGAGCATCCCGACACGCTGACCAGCATGGGCAGCCTGGCGATAACGTATTGGAATCAAGGCCGGTGGAAGGAGGCTGAAGATCTAGAGGTGCGGGTGATGGAGACGAGAAAGACGATGCTGGGAGAGGAGCATCCCGACACGCTGACCAGTATAGCCAACCTCGCATCGACATATCGGAACCAAGGCCAGTGGAAGGAGGCTGAAGATCTAGAGGTACAAGTGCTGGAGACGAGAAAGACGGTGCTGGGAGAGGAACACCCTGACACGCTGACCAGCATGGGCAGCCTCGCATCGACATATCGGAACCAAGGCCAGTGGAAGGAGGCTGAAGATCTAGAGGTACAAGTGCTGGAGACGAGAAAGACGGTGCTGGGAGAGGAACACCCTGACACGCTGACCAGCATGGGCAGCCTCGCATCGACATACCGGAACCAAGGCCGGTGGAAGGAGGCTGAAGATCTAGAGGTACAAGTGTTGGAGGCAAGGAAGACAGTACTAGGAGAGGAACATCCCGACACGCTGACCAGCATGGGCAGCCTGGCGATAACGTATTGGAATCAAGGCCGGTGGAAGGAGGCTGAAGATCTAGAGGTGCGAGTGATGGAGACGAGAAAGGTGGTGCTGGGAGAGGAGCATCCTGACACGCTGACCAGTATGGCCAACCTGGCCGTTACCTGGAGAGACCAAGGCAGTCTTGGAGAGGCTTTGGCTTTGATGCGCCTCTGTGCTGCCCTACGGGAACAAGTGCTGGGCTCAGCCCACCCTTCCACGATATTTTCGTTGGAAACCTTGGCTAATTGGCAGAAGTGAGCAATGCAATATAACGTGCTCCACAAGCGATTGTCCAAAAAACACTCAACTTCTCTTCTTTTCAATTGATCATTTGATTCTCAACCATTACAGATGTCAATCAAATGAGGACGCAAATCTGCTTCTTGCTCTCCATGCCCTTCAAAATGACCCAAGATTACGTGTCCGACGCGCCGTATAAATATCTAAGCAGCTCTCGGGCCTCTATCCTAGAGGCTCTTAAGTCATTTTCTGAACCTGCGACAGGCAAATGAGGCTCTTAGTAAGCGGCGCAGAGAAAAAAAGAATATGCCTATAAGGTAGACTGAAGATGAGTATAGATCAGGAAAAGGAAGCAATGAATCAAACAATTGACAATACGCTTGTACAAGCTAAATCAGTGATGTTGTTGGATTGGATTGGAGCTGGATCCGAGCCTCGATCCAATCCAATCCAATCCGTATGTATGTATGTATGTATGTATGTATGTATCTATATTTTTCGTCCGGGGGGCCGTCGGCCCCAAAAAAATCTCCTACTGGAGCACAGGACGTGCTGGGCTAAACTATCTACAATTGCTGCCGTACTGAACTTCGCTCAGATCATCTGCAAGGCCTCTTGGATCGGAGCCGTATATATGCTCGAGCTGTTTCTGTGCTCAATACCCCCAAAAGGCACCTTCTACTTGTAGCCAGCCCTACAGTAGTTTCCGCTGAAGCACGCCCTACAGGACATCAATACAGTTGACCTTAGCAGAGCTTCCGTCCAGCAGCGCCTCTATCTAGTTCATCCAGCATATCGTCGGCACAAAGGCGCACTACTTTCAAGAGGGCATCCCGTCAGCGGGAAGAGATGTTGGAAAATCCGGGAATTCCCCTTATCTTCAGGATTCAGACTGTTAGTCTGAAAGTCCTAGATTTAAATTTCAAAGTCGTAGAAGAAATCATCTAGAGATATAAACCCGACAAGAACTCTCAATTCAATAATTATAGATCACCAACGATTATTCCATGCGAAGCCCATGATAATCAACCTCCATGTGATACAGTACCGTGTACTGTCTCAGTATGGTTTTGCAAGTGCATCTTATGATCTAACGTCTCGTGACACAAGCGGCAATGGAGTTTTCGTTTGGTGAAGATTAGAGAGGTGGTGTCGTTTGAAGTGCCTGCTCAAGTCTCCGGGTGAATAGAAAGGCTTGATTAGCTTATCGATAGTTGGATCCGAAGGCTGGAGAGTGGTGGCCCGACCGACACAAAGAAAGCATCTTCAACTTCGCTCCGTCCGGCTTTTGACGAAGACTGAAGTTATTGCATCACCCAAGACGCTCCTTGCTGTATCCTGAGCGGTGTTGTTGTGTAGATTGGAGACATTCCTCTTTGTAGCAATCGCTTTATACCTCGTCATAGGAGGCAGGGGTGATTCTTGGACAGAACAGTAAAACATGACGCTCAGAATCGCATTATTACGGCGACGATATTCGGACTCGATTGTGTTGGTCACTGGGGCTGTTAAAGCTTCGTATAGGCGTTTCCGGGCTGGGTAAGCATCTTCATCCGACAGCGAGATTGGTGGCTCTTCAAATGTCTTGCTAGCTAATTGTCGCTCGATATCGGTTACAGCCTGTTCCTGGGACCAAACCTTCTGACCTGATCTTTGCGTTTTCTGCGTAGACGCGCCTTCTCGTTTTGAATATCCTTAGTAATGTTCCTTAAGCGCGTGCGAACTTTATCGGACTTGTTGCCTTTAGAAAGAAGGTACTCTCGTTGTTGAAGGAGATCTTGAATCTTGGGATCATCATTAATGCTCGCAGACGACTCAGCAGTGACATGGGTAGGTCGTCTCTTGCTGGCTGAGTACCCGATACTGCAGGCTTGACACATCAGCGCTCTTTGCTGCTCTTTATGGCTCACAACGGCCATAGTATCCACAGGGACGACGCGGCCGAGGTAATGCTTCTCGAAAGTCCTAGAGTTGGCGTGTTGAAGCATAAGGTTGCGAAGTCCATCGCTGATATTCGCTGCATCCTCGTCAGTCAGTCTGTCTTTGCGCGTGACATATGTACGCACAGCATTGGTCAAATTCGTTGCCTGCATTATAACGGAGCGTATACAGGATCACAACGACACCAAACCCAGCTAGTTCGCCAAGCTTTGTCCAATTGGAAATCATACTGTACGTAATCTGTTCGTTTGCAGACAATACATATGCATTCATGCCTGTCTTAGTGACCCTGCGAAAGAAAAATATGTCATTCATACTCTGCTTGAGCGGCAGGGGTAACTCGTGCTCATCGGGGTGGATATCAAGCTTGCTCAAATGCTCAGGAAAAGTGAGTGTTGGAGCATCAAATGCCATATCTATGATGGTTGGAGAGGTCAGGGTTGACCTGTGCGTTCAAACAGAGCAAAAAGGCAGATCTAGACGCAACACCTTCCAACCGTAGTGATGCGCGGACCAGAAAATATACCACGCTGTAGTAAAAACTTCTATAAGTTGATTTAATCGAAGAAAATGCATTTTTTCTATCCGAGGCGACCTGCAACGGCCAAATATATGTATGTATGTATATTTTTCGTCCGGGGGGCCATCGGCCCCGAAAGTCCCCTACTGGGGCACAGGACGTGCTGAGCTAGAGAAGTCGGAATCTATCTACACACTACTTACAGAAATGCTATTGGCTACAAAGGATTGGTTATTCGCAACCCGAAATTAGCCTTCACCTCGGCATCCAATTTCTGTAAACACGTCAGTAGGACGCACTCTATCCAGCATATCATCGGCACAAATGGCGCATTCTATCGAGCCTGTTACCCGTCAGCGGGATGACAAGGCGCAGCTGGCACATCGCAGCCGCTTTTGGGGCCTGGTGTCGGGTTTCCTGATACCGGCCTGTTCGCATGGAAGCTCGGAACTGTCACGAGATGTTCACGGTCAAGTGAAGGGCGCGGTAACGCCCCTCACTTGGCCGTGAACGTGTAGGAGGGAGAAGAAGGCAACAAAAGAGATGTATGTAAGGAGAGAAGAGAGAGAAAAGAGAGGATGCGAGTGCATCTCGGGCTGGGGTCGCCTAGTAGCGAGGGCAGATCTTTCCAAAGAACGCGCTGTTCTTGGACAAGTCGACAAACTTGGTAAAGTCTCTTCCTATTGCGAGGTTGACTGCTGCGTTCGGTGAGGGTGCAAGCCCTATTCGATGGCGCGGCGGCACCTTTCTACAGTAGAAGATATGGTCCGATGCTTTGCGTCGGTTGCAGGAGCAGACCAGGCGTGCGTCGTTATGGTCGAATCTCTCGTGATACGCGGCGAAGTCCCCGTGAAGGGATCTCGCTGCCAGCAGATGGTGCAAGGCGGCGCGCGGGAGCGACAGCTCCGGCGGGCAGCCCGTGGTCGCCTTGAGATTGAGTCTCTTGTACTGCTCAGGAGCGGAGGCAGACCACCATGCCTTGAATGTGTCCTTCGGCTTTTGTCTCGCGATCCTTCGTAGGTAAGCCAGCGTCGGTCGAATAGCTACTGGTTCGGGTAGCGCTGATGCTGCTTTCGCCAGCTTATCGGCCTGTTCGTTGCCAGGAATATCGGTATGTCCTGGCACCCAGCGTACGTGTACGGACCCATGCGATGTCACCAGAGCCTGGAACTCGAGAAAGATGTGTTGAGAGGAGTCAGATGGTGTACTCTGAAGGCACGTGGCGGCTGCCAGGTTATCTAGGCAGATGAATATGTTTTGTGATGCTGATTCTCGCAGGCTTAGGGCAGCTTTGAGGCCTTCCAACGCCCCGGTCGCTTCGGCGTCGAAGACCTCAGCAGGTCCGAGGCGGCCTGATCTGTCAAGGACAGGCAAGTTGTCTTGGTGAATGGTGAAGCCGTAGCTGGCGACTCCTGTCTTAGACAGAGAGCCGTCCGAATAGACGACCAAGGTGAGCGCGTCGAGCGACTTGACCCAGCGGAGGAAAATCTCGGCTGTCTTTTTCTTTGATGCTGTTTGCAACGATGGTATCTGTTCCTGTTGGAAGCGTTTCTGGAGGAGCTTAGGGCGGGTGCACGATGTAAGAAGCTTATCCGTGCGCCGGAGGCGGGTTCTAAAGCTGCTTTCTGCTTGTGCTTGGTACCTGCGTTTGATGAGATCGTGGTAAGTAGGCTGACGC
>LBNR01000076.1:0-40327 GCA_001262555.1 Fusarium nygamai | reverse complement strand
CGTAGATCTGCTCTTGCAGCAGCATCAATGCCTGCTCAGCGGAACGTTGTTTACGAGCTCCAAAGTGATTTGTTGGCAGTAATCCGTGTGTTTCAACAGCATGCGAGATCCTTTCTGCGACGACCGCCTCTAGTATTTTACCCAGGGTAGATAGAAGCGAGATGGGCCTCCATGCCTTCGCGATCGAATAATTTTCCTTGTTCGGTTTCTTCAGAGGAATGATCTTGGCATGTCTCCATTGATCCGGCAGCACTCCATCTTCCAGCGAAGCACGAAAAAGCGAGAAGATTCGGTGCTTGACAGAAGGCCAGATCTGTTTCCAGACTGCGACGGGTAGCCCATCTTCGCCGGGTGCTTTCCATGATTTCGCCGCGAAAAGCTGTCGCTCTACTTCCTCCATAGTGATATTTGGCATGACGACAGCAGATCCGCGCTGGGGTCGATCTCCTTCTTCTTCGATATGCTGCGGTAATGGAGGAAAGAAGGTTGCTAACATTTCCTCGGCCTGTTCGATGTTGTTGTTCGTGCGTGTGCCGTCGACCCTCGTGAGTTGGGGTACTTTTCCAAATGCTGTATCATCTCCAGACTTGAGATACTCTGCTGCCTTCCATATGTTGTCGTTATCGGCTAAAAACTCGTTCCAATGCGTCTTTTTCTGCTGCCTGATAGCATCATGGTACTGCTTTGCTGCTCCTCTCGCCGTGTCCTCAAGCTCCTCGCATGCTCGTCCCGCGCGTCTCGATGCTCTGGCACGGTTCCTCCAGTGTGTGTATATCTGCCGAAGTTGCGTGAGGTCTGAGGTCCACCAACGCTTTGCGTATGGTGACGGCTTAGCTCTGGGTGTTAGCGCGCGGACTGCCTCCAGCACCACTGTCATAAGCCTGTCAGTCTTCTGCTGTACGGTGCCTTGTTCCGGAATGGACTCTAACGCCTCGGCAATCCGGGCGTTGATCTCCTTCCATGGTGCGTTCTTGAGCAAAAGTCGCTCCTGGGCTTGCGGCATCGGAACAGAGACGTCGAACTCCGTCTCGATAGCACGATGATCGGATCCGTGCTCTGTGCCGTGTATCATACACTTGACAGTCGAGGACGCTAGGTCTGCCGAAGCAAGGACCAGGTCGGCTGTTGTCTCGAACTCTCCGCTACTCCACGTCTTCGTTCCCCTCCAAAGCAGGCTCGTTAGATCAAACTCAGCCATAAGGTTGATGATCTGATCCGCTTCGCCTTGCCTCGTCAAGGATATCTCATCTCCTCCCCATAATTGGTCGTGTCGGTTGAAGTCTCCAACAATTACCACATCCACCAGCTCACCAGCTTGTCTTCTTGTGCCTGAAATGACCTGACGCAGCAGGTTGCAGGTACCTTGCAACGCCTCATCGTCTCGTCCCGGTACGTAAACGGACACAACCAGTACTAGGCGTTCAGGGAGTCGCAAGATGGCTGCCGTCATATCTGCCGTCTCTATCGGTATCTGTTCCGCCTCCACATCCTTGTTCACCCATAACATGCTTCGAATCGGCCATCTTCCCTCCCTCCAAACAGTCGGGACTATCTTGACCCATCTCGGATGTCTCATAGGAATCGTCAGTAGCTTGCCGTCCTTCTGGTGTGCCTGAGGCTCTTGGATCGCGATCGCTGTGTATTCTCGAAGATTCTTATCGTTCATAAGGCTTTCGTGTACCGCATCTTGCTTTCTCACATTCAGTTGCATCACCCGGAACAACTTACCCATGCCGCCTGGGGTGAAGTTTCAGGCAATTTCTACTGAATGACTCATGCGGACCGCTGCAGAGGACGCACTTTGGTATCTGCGCCTGGCACTCACTATGATGATGACCCTCAGCGGCGCACCGTGCACATACTCGAGGCTTGCTGCATGCGTATGCTTTGTGACCGAGCTCTCGGCAGTTATAGCATTGTTCCGGTCCAGTAGTCTGCTCAAATACACTCGTATATGCCGATTCACCTGTAACGAGAAAGTAGTGTTCCTGCAGTAGCCTCTTGGCATCGCTGTTCTTAGTTAAGTAGACTACCATGGATCCATATGACTTGGGGTTGACCTTCCGGCTCAGCCAGGCTACCTTAGCAATCTGGACTTCATTCTCCTGGTTTAAGGCTTCCATTGCTCCGGGGAGGATATTAAACCCCTGGTTAAAGACGGCCATACGATTCATGCTATCAACTTTGATAGGACATAGTTGGTCCCGAAGGACTCTTGCACCTGGAGCTTTCCTGGTTTCGAGGATGGTCTTGATCTTTTGTATTTCTTCTTCGTTCCTACCTATAATCCTAAGGCGGTTGGCATTCCGACCATCTCTGGTCACTGCGACGCATCGCCAGTGAGGTTGGTCACTCGACTGTCGCATCTCCTGCTCCACGGTCTTACGAATCATTGTTGGTGTAGCGTCTCTAAGATGGTCTTCAGGAACTCTGGATGTGTCGACTGTGCAGAACACCGGTTCTGGAGTGGCCGATCGGGCTACAGATGAAGATTGACTGGACATGCTGGTGGATGTCATCCTGGCTGCGTCTGCATATGATTGAATCGGTGACTATGGTGTTTCAGTCTTATTCAGCATGCCTAGCTGTAGTCGAGTCTGCTCCAGCTCGCCGCAAACCTGGGTGAGCTGGTCTCGAACTTGCGATAATTCTTGTACCATCTGGGCCGTGGCCCTGGCGACTTCCTCGGCCATGCGATCACTGAGCTTGGTGAACTCGAGCTGAAATTCGGCCTTTATCGCTTCGATTTACTTGTTCAAGTCCTTCTCTAGTAGTTGCTTCAAGCTCTGGACTGCCTCGACCATACCACCGGCTGACTTGGGGGCAGCCTGCTTCCGAGCTCGGTTCTGTCCCAGAGCTCCCTCACTGGTCTCACCTTCCTCCTGCCATTCCATATCGCCATTTTGCTGCTCCATCTCCAATACCTTCGTCGTCCTGACCCTCTTCCGCTGAGGGCGATGATATCCCCCGCCCGAACCATCCGGATCGTCTCCCATGACGATGATGACGTCTGATGCGGGGTTCGCAACACCAGACATCCACCAAGGGCCTGAATCTCCGCCAGGCAGTCCTCAGGATTTTTGAAAGTGATAAATAGGATAAATAAAAGTTATTTTTAAAAGGAAGATCGTTTTAATGTTTTCCCCGTAAGATACAGTGCGGTGCGGGTCCAGTGTCAGTGATTCATTTTTGAAATTTTGGTCAAAAAATGTTCGAAAGTGGACTAGATGCAGCGCCACAGCCAGTGTATTGGTTCTGCGGTCTGACTCAAACCTGTCCCATTCACTAACAATATCTATATACATATCAATGATCGTAAGTGAACAGAAAATACATCTAGGCTCGGATATTTGAGCTAAAAATGATTTGGACTGAACTTTCAAAGAATCTGGTGGTTGACTGTTGTTTGCAAAGCGAATCATTGAAGCTGAAGGGCCGAAACACAAAGATACCATTATGGCTAAGAGAAGGCAATGATGATCTTGGCACCAGCCGCGCACTATGTATGCACTGCGTTTAGTATAGTTTTAGGCATTTCTAAGAAAAACATAGAGGTTAACTGCTGACGCTAGACTCGCATCTTGCTGTATATTCAAGTGGTGTTATCTAAGGTGGAATATGAAGCACTCAATAGTATTGAATAACTCCTACAAGCCAAACTCCCCTCGCCTGCTCAGGACCCTCTTCTTGACCTCCTCCGGATATCCGCTCTCAAAATCACATGTTACCCAACCTTGTTTGCCTGTATATTCTTCTGGCAGCAGACAATTGGCCACGACTTTTCCGCCTGTGAGTTTCGTCCCAGGCCCGTGCGACATATACGGCACGAGTGGGTAGGCCGGGACATCTTCAAAATGAAACTCATCCATCGACGGCCTACATCTGGTCGCAAATGCCCACATGACGTCGTTCATATCAAAGGGGTTAATGTCCTCGCCCACCACCAGCAAGCGATGGATCTGCATGCCACACTTGTTGCGGAACACCAGGTCGCCCAGCTTGGTGCAAAAGTCTTTGGCGTTAGTACCTAGTTCCGCCAGCTTCTTCCGGTCAACTTGTACAGCCGCCCAAATCACCTGCGTTTCAAACAGAGCAAATACTTGAGTCACGGGAATGCCGTGGTCTTGTAGCAGCTGACGGATCTCGGCGGAAGCCAGCGTTCCTATCATTGTTTGTGTCTCATCAGGGCCGAGGTTCGCGCGCCCAGGCACACAAACCGGAAGAATTGGGTTCTCACGGTGAGTAATAGCCTTGACAGTGTAGAGCGGTTGCATTGAACCCTCGTCCAGGAAGCTATAACCGTGCATCTCGCCGAATGGACCCTCCTTGGCAGTGTCCGTGATAGAAATCGTACCCTCCAGCACAATCTCACTATTTGCGGGGACATACATGTCGTTGGTTTCGCACTTGACGAGCTCCAAAGGAGTACCACAGAGCGCGCCAACATACTCAGCCTCCGATACGCCAGCTGGCAGCGGCATGCTGGCTGCCATAGTAGCAATGGGCGGTGCACCTAGAGCTATGGCAAAGGGTACATCTTGGCCAGTCTTTTTCCACTCCTGGAAGATTTGGGCAATATGCTGCGGCTTCATGATGAGACCAACCATACGTGTCTTATCATATACCATAGCTCGTGCGATGGACCAATTTATCCATGGCTCCGTGGGATGAGGTATGATATTGATTCCTAGCGTTTGGATGTAATCACCTCCATCTGCCTGATTTAGGAGAGGAGCTGGCAGTTTGGTGAGGTCAATGTCTTCGCCCACAATGATTTTCTCCTTGCAGGGTCCGGTTGATACGTGCACTGGAGGAAGAGGCTTTTCGCCCTTTGCTGAGAGCATCTTGTCGATTACATCCTTCACACCAGCTTCGCTCGGAAGGGCGAGGTGGCGTGCAAGTCGTTGATATGGGAGCTTAGGATCGCTTGAAAGACCTGCCGGTGCGCCAAGTATGCGGAATAGCCCATCCTGGGCCCCCTTCACATTGTGGAATAATGGGGCCTTTGTGCGCTGTTCATATGCGAGACGGATGACAGCAGCAACCTCAAGTTTTGGGTCGACTTCAGCGCTTATGTCGGCAAGATCATTGTCTTTACGCAGTCTGTCAACAAACACACGGAAGTCGAGATGTGCCGGAACCGACATGGCTCTGGATAGGGGGCGACGTAACAGACTTCTGGCCGAAAGCCTGGCGGTCAAGGTGGGTCGAAATGGTTTCATCATGGTTTAACCTAGATATTGTTGCGTCTCTCTCTGGGTTACGGCGAGGCTTATGAGTGCTGAAAGCGTCTGCGGTCCTGGATTCAACAAGGCCGAAGCCGTGACGGCCGACTCGGGTCCATTTCGGAAATTTTGTGTAGTTAATCTTATCAAGCACGTTATTAATCACGTTATTAAGCACTACTGCAACACCTTGTCAAAATGCAGCAAGCGACATTACATCTAACTTTTTTTTATCAAAGAATCCATCCTAAATACTTCGTGCTTTTCGTATTAGATTGAATTGTCGGTGAGAGTGCTGATAGTGTTGGAATTTCATAAAATCTCTTTTGTCCTTCTTCAGTTAGCAACGGATGCTGTTGGGCTGACTTCAATCATGAATCCTTCTTTTCAAATTATAGGTGCGCTAGATGCTCAAATATGTCGTCAATAAGTATGATATTTCGCAGAACACTCCTATTGAAGTTTGATTATCAATAGTAGGCCAGTGAAATGCCCACGCCGGGAGAGTAGATTGAAGCTCAGGCTAAAATCAAATTAGCAGGGTGGCTGAAGTAGTGTTGACCGAAAACGCGTCATAGGGTTTGCCGAAAGATAGAAACTACCATCATACTGCATCATGTAAAGTTCGTGTAATGGAACTTTTGAAAGCGGCGGTAGACTCGCCAAAGGTAAATATCGGAACATAATTGAAATCAGCACTAATCACTCCACGAGAAATCCGCGAACTTGCGAGCATGCTACTATTACGAAGTAGGCGATGTAATCTGTAAACGCTACGTAACCGCTTATGCAGTGCTTTGTCATTGCGTGATCAATGCTTGCCAAACGATGGAAGGGCTAACCTGCTCAACCTTGGGCGGTAAAAATTGAATTGAACCGGGCATAGTGGGGCATAGTCAGCAAAAACTTTGTTGCCGGTCCTAATCAGCTAGCTTTAGAAATTGTGATAACTCTGGAACCAAGTCAACACCCTATTGAGCCTGTTGCCTGACAAATATAAACAATGAGCTTACTTCAAAAAGGACTTGAAGACTCTAAGCCACTTCCATAATCACTTGAGCATCTCAACACGGTCAAGCTTCGGTACTCGAAAATGCAGAGCCTGTTTCGTCCCTCGCGGCAGCTGTTTCTACGACACTCCACCAGATTCCCATTATTCTCTAACCGAACTGTTCAAATCCGCCCACGGTGCGTCTCACATTGGTCCAATGGTCGCCCGCAACGCATCATTGTTGCCGTTACAGGTGCAACTGGTGCACCCCTGGCAGTGACTCTCTTACACCGCCTACGCGAGCTAGGAGTGGAGACGCATCTTATCATGTCCAAATGGGGTGGCGCAACACTCAAGTACGAACTCGATGCTCCAAATAACACGCCCCAGTATCTGGAGTCGCTTGCCTCTGTAACATATTCGCCACTAGATGTGTCGGCTTCCATTTCATCCGGTTCTTTCGGTACAGACGGCATGATTATAGTGCCCTGCAGCATGAAGACCCTGGCAGGAATACGCATGGGCTACGATAACGATTTGATTGTCCGAGCGGCAAGCGTGACGCTTAAGGAGAGAAGAAGACTTGTGCTTGTCGCCAGAGAGACGCCTCTAAGCAGCATACATTTGGAAAACATGCTGGAAGTCACGAAGGCAAGCGCGGTGGTGTTTCCGCCAGTGATGGCATTCTACACGAGGCCAAACTCAATCCAAGACATGGTTGATCAAAGTGTTATGAGAATGATCGATCTGTTGGACTTGAAACTGGTGGGTGGGGAGGACGAAGATGGTGCCCGCTGGGCAGGGTTCAAATGGGTAGCGAAAGGAAAACCAGAGGCATAATAATAACACTCACAATAGAACGGTATGAGAATCATTCATGGCGTAACAAACCGTCACGTTGGTCGCAGTATGTTCGTGACGACGTCTCCTCATACTGCTTTGAACTTGAAGATTCCCCAAGGAAAGTATCCTCACTCGCGCATCCACAGCGTACAATTCACCGAAAACTCTGGGGTGGTTAAACTATAGATGTATGAGGATTAATGTACATGCCGTTGAAACAAATAAGGTATTTATATTAGCTAGCACCATATTAATAAATTACTACCAAGCAAATACGAAGCGAAGTTATCGCCTCTCAAATCTGATACAAAGCGTGTTGACTCCCGTCTCGAAAAAATAATTAGATCGTTATAAAGAGCGCCACCATCGCACATGTGGTAAGAATGACGTTCCCCGAAGAGTAAGTTAGGTCTCTACTAGGCAACAGGAGGAGGATTTTGAGCCTACAAGGCTCGCGACTTTCGAAACCTTAAATGGTCCCTGGCCTACTATCTGGCGTTACAAACACCCAGCTTTAAAGAAAATAACAGCGCTAGCGCGCCTAGTCTCGTATTTCATTAGGCCTTCTAAAACCGTGTACATTTATGCTTCCCAAACGGCAGAGGGTACGAGATAAATCTCAACTACCATAGGCTTGCCTTGAAGTCGTTTGGGAGAATCGAATTCCCTGGTCAAGCGAGACGATCAATTCTCTTCTCAATGGGAATTGTACTTCAAGTATTTCTTAGTTAACCGTCAATCGGTTATACTCTGGCCAATTGCTAGAGTGACTCGATTTCTCTTAGTAGCATGTAGAAAGGATGAGAAGTCATTGATATGTATTTGAGCTTTCCATCTAGCAGTACCAAGAGACTTTTCGCAACACTATGTCTAACTTGATCTAAGATTGCAGAAACTGGAGCAGATCCTGATTGACTTAATCAACGTTTATATTGTGAATTGCATGTGAGCCACCGGAATAAACCTTGAGCTTTCCTTGAGGTAGAAGCTTCGCCGACTTTGACCCTGCAGCCTGAATTGGGACAAGCTGATCATCGTCGCCGTGGAGAATGAGAACAGGAATGTTAACCTTTCTGAGGTCTTCCGTGAAGTCGGTTTCCGAAAAGTCCTTGATGCAGTCGTACGTTGTTTTGAAATTAGAGTTCATTCCCTGTCGCCACCAGCTCCAAATCAAACCCTCGCTTTTGTTGGCACCAGGACGATTAAAGCCGAAGAATGGTCCGCTTGCGACATCCAAGAAAAACTGTGCACGGTCTTTGTACATGGCGTGCCGGAAGGAATCAAACACAGATATATCGATTCCTTTAGTATTTTCTGATGTCTTGACCATTAAGGGCGGGACGGCGCCAATAAGTACAGCCTTCTTGACGCGGCTGGTACCATGCTTGCTGAGAAATCGTGTCACTTCGCCACCGCCATGGGAGTGTCCGACCATCATAGCATCTTTGACATTGAGGTGTTCAAACAGCTCCAGCAAATCATCGACAAAGGCATCCATGTTGTTGCCCTCCCAAGTCTGGGTGGAGCGGCCGTGACCACGACGGTCGTGAGCGATGACACGATAGCCCTGGTCGACAAGGAAGATCATCTGGCCCTCCCAGTTATCGCTACTCAATGGCCAACCATGGGAGAAGGTAACGATCTGACCCAGCGGGTTGCCCCAATCTTGATAGAAAAGCTCAGCTCCATCTCGAAGCTTGAGGTACGGCATGACTATTGAATGATTTGATGATAGGAAGATTGAAGACGTTGAAGAAGTGCGACGAGCTTGTGCAGATGGGACAAGGTCATCTTCAAGGAGTGTTGTATGATCTTACCTTTAAGTATTCAGGTCATGACGCCAAACGCGCCTGATTGCAGGTTCGTAAGCATTATGCCATGACGAACTCAGGTCAAGTAGCACCACGATGAATGGCCGTGTTTTTTAACATACCGCAAGATGATTGCCAGATCAGATTTAGTGTGAACTGACTCGCCCCAATCATCATTGTGGCAGATTGCCAAGCTTTTATCCTTCCATATCATCAATTTGCTTCTGCCTGACCTAGCAACGTATTTGTTCTCATTCCACCGCCTTCTACCTTTACTTGTTGGATTTAGGATTTCGGGTGGGAGTTTGTGTATGGGTGAATGATAGTTGGGGAAAGCTCAGTTAGCTGCATGCAAATAATCCAAATATTCTAGTATCCTCATCTCGAAGGAAAGATGTACAGCCAGAATTTAGTGGCGAGGATAATTCGTGCGCAGGAAAATGCTGCAAGGGGAGCCAATACATGGGAAGGGCACCGGGATGCTCAAGGTTCACTTCTGTGTGTTCGGTTGTTTGGTTACGCTCTCTGCTCCCCTCTTCGTGTTGTGCCACATGCCGTAGCTAACAGACATGGGTGCCTCGCCCCGCCTAGCCCAGTATCCTCGACTGTGCAGTAGTCAACCGAGAGCCTAGTAAGTACGATAAATCGCGCAAGCTACGTAAACACCTATATTCTTTCGCGGTATCTTTAACTAGTAATATCAGCCTATTATGTGTATATTTTTTGAAATTATGGATTCGATAGGTTACTGTAATATCATTGTTGCTAAGGTTTACGGGAGATCTCCTGGCCTGCCAGAGTAGAGGAAGTATTTATCATGCTTTATTATGGAACAATTAAGGGTAATTTTTGAAAACACTTATGCTCGAAAGCCACAACATGATGAAAACCACATACCTTGTGGGGCGTGGGTTGACTGGCCGAGTCGCTTGGCGGCCGACTGCGAAGCCACCATATAGACCCCTGACTGTATTAACATCCCAGACCTGCAATCTACTTGCCGTTTTGTCGGCTAGGTTTATGGGGGGTTTGTCTTAATTTTTCTCACACTGCATTCCAGCTATAGTCGCTGCTGTTATTTAGTGTAGCCGGCAGTTTTGTTAGCACGGAATCGAGACTTGCAGCTGGAAAAAAAAAAAAAAAAATTGGACGAAAAGGGCCGAAAAGAGCTCCTTTGTGGCGCTGAGATTATCAAATGAGCTCTCTCATTCTGTTTGCTATATCGCTTATCTAGTGCCTAGCGGCGCTTGACGCCATACGACTTTCTGCCTTATCTTCAACGCGTTAGTACCACACAGAGATTGATCAATCTAACTAGATAACTGAAAATGAGAAGTTATACGTAATGTGATAAGTAAGATAGAGAGGTTTATTTCCCCTAAATGTGACGACTTCGCCGCTACGTCCGTGTCCCCCCCTTTTTCCTAACCAATCACATGTTGTCAGGCTTCGTCGCTGCCAGTTCAGCCGTGACACAGACACAGGTCACTATGAAACCTTCTCGATCGCAGTGTGATCCACCTTCACCAACAGTGGTCACTCCTATTATATAGAGATTGCGCTTCAGCAATTTCATGGACCATAACTCACTAGCTATCAATATAACACCTCTTTACGACAACAAGATTAGCATGCATTACTTGTCTATTAATTGATGTGACTTCTTCGCTATGCTCAGAACCTACGCCCTGCAAACCAGCCAACATAAACCCAATCCGGTTTAGGTTTACGTGGTTGAAAGCATAACTGTCATACTAAGTATGGGATATCTCTGGTATCAAGTTCATTGAGGATTACCAAATTATTCCACCATATGGAGCTATGAGTCAGCCACTCACACCGACAACCCCTGTTCGTCAGCAGCATTGTCAGAAGCAATCAGTAGAGCGGATGCATAGGGAAGCAATTATATGCTTTAGTCATCTGTAGTGACCTATGCATGACAGGTTGGGAGTGTGGAAAGCGAGAGCGATGGATACTTCGGACTGTTTTTGTACGATGCATGGGAATGGGTGTTACTCATGGATCATGAAACAGGAGGCCGTTGGAGGAGGAATGGTGACTGAAGGTGCTAGAATGGCGCATGGTCAAATCTAACTCCACTTTGAGGGGGTGACGGATCAGTTTGGTTGGGTGATGAGAGTTTCCTACATGCTGTAGCCCTTGTGTAATTTGTAAGGGTGTGGGAAAAGGCACGCTTAGATGATTTAGAGGAAACAAAGCGAAAGCTCGTTCCTTCATGTCTTGTTGGAAGTTTGGACAAGGTTTCCGAATAAGCCTCCGCCAAGTTTCCCCATTCTTCGACCCCTTCACAGCCTCTTCGATTTGATACATAATCCTTACCGGTTGTCCCATTTCTCTTCACCTCACCAACCGACTTATATACCTTTCTCTTCAGCTCATCTTGTCTAGCTACCCATGTAAGCTTCTACCTTACACATATACGATGGGTTCGCATAGCTTACCTTCACCTCCTGCTGAGCGGAGGGCCTCCTTATTGGGGAAGAATAGCTCTTCCAGTGCCAAGCCTGTCGAGTCTGTGCGCTGTAGATTAAAAAGTGTCAGCTCAAGTGCTGCGATGATGCATCACCATGACCGTCGCCCCCATAGTCCTGGCATGGACGGGCCACGAAAGAGAGTACGGAAGGCCTGTGAAAGGTGTCGGATGAAGAAAACAAAGGTGGAACGACCTGGCCACCTGCTGATCTATTTAAAATCTAAACTTATACGTAATAGTGTGATGGAGAGTCCCCATGCATGCGATGCAAAAACGACGGCCATATCTGCACCGCCGCTGCGAGAATGAAGACGAAGTATCAGGAGCTGCCATGCGGGTACGTTACTGCCACTACAGGAGATTAATTTTATTAATGTCATCAAGGTATGCTGAGGTACTCGAGACCGCTCAACACTCTCTGATCGCCACGATCCAAAAGCTATATGAGATGGTGCGAAAGGGTCAGACTTGGGAGCTGGGTGAGCCCAATATTAACGACCCCGGGCCCCCCCTGGTTCAAAGCATCGCCCTGAAACTGGGCTGTATTCGACCCAAAAGCGATGTTGACCTTCCAGTCCACACCGTGATTCCCGAAAATAAGGGTGACTTGTTAAGACTGAGGCATCAATTAGAGGAGTACAGCAAGAAATGTAGGCCCCAGCAACAACAACAGCAACCAGTGATCAAACAAAGACCCCAAATGAAGCAACAAGAAGAGGTTACGGATACTGGACCATCAGCGTATAACCGAACAGAGCGAGCGTCTTCATCAGAGCCGGTTCACTCGGGTCTCGAGACACATTACACAGAGCAAGCCTTTAGTAAAAACACCATAACCCTCTCATCACATAGACTTACTACAGGCTCCGACTTTCAGTTCAATCCTCAAACACCTGAAATGGACACGCCACTGCCCTCCACTCTGAACAATCTTTCGTGGGTAGTGACCCCCAGGATTCACCCCAATGATTTGACCATAACCTTCTTACAACCAGCCATTAGGATGCAAAATGGCATGCTAAATGAAAGATTGGTGGAGTCGGAAGCTGGTATCAATAAACCTCAAAGTCTCTCGGGCGTGAACTTGTGTGCCATGATGGGTATGGTGATGGGCGAGCAAATGACATATTCCGGTTATGATGACGAATCGATGCTACAAGGGCCGCCGGGTTATGAAGACCCCTACAGCTATATAATGCCAGAATAGTTCTTTCTGTCTTCATTCATATTACGACCATCGCCCCTTACATTGCAAATATTTCTCACTAAGGCCCGGACTTATCTGGTTTGGGGCACATATCGAACTTCTAGTTCCGTGATCCAGGCTAAACCATCGCCTGTCGAGTTACTTGCATGATAATGAGCTTATCCGCGAGATAAGCGAGCTTGCCAGTTGACGGCCACCATCCAACTATCGTTTTTCTATTCGATTTCTTCCGCGAAAATAAAGGTGAACTTGACTAGCGAAGGAGAATGATGAACCCCGGCTATTCAGGCTCTCAAGAATGACCCTAAGGTTAGTAGATGATTTCCTGTAGTTATTCATTCAATTAAGCGTGAAATGCTCGCCTACAAGCTGAAAGACATGGCATCGCGATGACAGAGCATTACCACTTTGCGCGAACTCACTGATCCAGAAAAATACAATCGTTTTTTGTTACGTTATCAGCAAGCATTAGACATTATTTCTCCCCTCTGCAACGCCAAGGGTATGGTAGATACATTTGTTCATAAACCGATCTTACTAGGCACCGGATCTCTCAAGTTGAGGGAAGTCATAAATATTAATTGAGGATGTTGTCGGACACTTTATCAAAGGGACGCAGGGAATCGTGAATCAGACAACCAGGTCTTTCTACAGGAGAATAACACGTAGTCTACATCGATAAACCAAAGAGAACTAGCTGCTTGAAACCAAAGACTGGCGATGTGACGTCTACGGCATGACGGGACGTAACGTAGCAAGGTGTGAAAGAGGAGAAAAAGGTTCCTATGACTTAGTTTTCAATTGATTCGAATTGATCTAGAGTGTTGAGGTTGACTTCGTAAGCATTCTTAGTGATATCAACAGACTGGAGTGCATCATGAGCATTAAGTAGAAGGGTCTCGTATAGACTTAAAAATGGTATGAGGGTTCTTTATTTAAGAGATTCGAGAATTTTGACTTCTAATAGCCCATTTTTCGGTTCATGAATCTTGAATATTAGCTGTTGAAGTTTCAACGTCGGCAACTACAGTTCTCCTTCTGTCGCCCGATATATCATCATCATTGGCCCCCTTACATTAGCATTTTGACTTTCATTGTTTTTGCATCCTTCTCAATGTTCCCTCTCAAGATGTTTAGCCAATCTTTTAATATTGGAGGCCTCCATAGGGGAAAGACATAGGGCCAATGACGAAAAGAGGACCAGATGTTTATGTTTCTCATTGTCTCCAGCTTCCTGTAGTGTTTTAAAGTACTCCTCTCAACACGATGGGCAGAAGATGGCTGTGATATGGCAAACTAAGTAGGATATACGGAAACAACTACAATATAGACCCGACTAGTAGGCACATTTCTCGAAGCTACATAAGTTATCTGAAGACATGCAAAGATGAAGTATATGGGTGTTCGAGTTCGCAACTTAACCCCCGACCAGTTCCTTAAAACAATAAATCCACCGCCAGCCCCTGGCCAATTAAATTCAACTACATATCTTTCGAGCTAGCTTTCTGCATTCGTATGACTTTATCGCAGTTCAGGATGCACAGAGGGTCGAATGCCTGTTTCATCTACGATAGCGTTAGCTTAGGATTTGGGTTACTAACATGGAAAGCAGTACCTTTCTCATGGCTGAGACAGTGTCCACACCGAGTTCCTTTGGCAGATAATCTCTCTTGACAAGGCCGACACCATGCTCTCCCTGACAGATCAATCTTAGTGCGGGCTCTACTCCAGAGTGTCATCAGAAACTTACTGTAGCTGTTCCCTCCATCTCCAGGGCACGGTCGACCATTCGGTGCACAAAATCTTCGGCCACTTTTCTCTGCCTGTCGTTGTACAGCAGGAAGGTGTGAAAATTGCCGTCACCCACATGACCAACGATCACACCTTTGAGTCCGCTCCCCTTCAATTCTGACTGAGCCTTCTCGATTGCCTCCGGTAACTGAGACACAGGAACGGCCACGTCAGTCGTCCAGACGTGGTCATCCTCGTTCTTGGTTGAGGTGAGGCTCCACAAAGCTTGATGACGGGCAGACCACAGCTCCTCACGCTCGTCCTCACCATCGGCGAAGTCGAAAGATAACGATCCGGAGCTTTGGGCTAATGACTGTACCCGTTTGATCTGCTGCTGAACATCGCTTTTTGTACCGTTGAACTTAAAGAAAAGAGTCGGCGCGGGCGTCCAGTCACGAGAGGTGGCGCCGACCTCATTGATCAAGCGCATGCAATCCTCATTTAGTATTTCAACGGCAGCAACTGGCACGCTATTGCTCACAACCTCTGAAACACAATGGGCGGCGTCGCGTACGCTCTTGAAACTGCATACAGCGACGGACTCATTTTGCGGCAAGATAGTCAGCTTCAGAGTTGCCTCGGTGACAAGTCCGAGTGTACCCTCACTGCCGATGAAAACGCGAGTTAGATCATAACCAGCGGAGCTCTTGCGCGGACGTTGCCGCGTTTTGACAACAGTACCATCAGCTAGTACGACGGTCAACGATAGAACCCACTCGCGCATAGTGCCGTAACGGTAGGCGTTTGTACCACTGCAGCCTGTGGCAACCATGCCGCCAATCATGGCACCTGGGCCAGGGTCAGGCGGGAAAAAGAGGTTGTCTTGCGCCAGCTGGTCATTCAGCTCTTGCCAGCCAACTGCTGGCTGAACGACGACATCTAAGTCTTCTTTATGCAGAGCCAAAATCTTGTTCATATGCCCGAAATCAATACATACACCGCCCCGAGTTGGTTCAAAATGACCCTCTAGGCTGGTACCGCCACTATATCCCGTGACCGGGGTCCGATATTTGTGGCAAATTTTCATGATTTTTGACATCTCCTCAGTAGAGGCGGGATAAATAATGCAGAAGGGTTTATGGGAAGGGTCTCCCGGGTGACTCGACCAGTCCGACGTGGAATGCGAAGTCAAGTCGCCCTGAGTCGTACTGACATTTTCTTCACCCACAATCGCGATAAAATGTTGAATAAGGACTTCTTTTTCGCCGGCTGTAGGTTTATACAAGGGCAGTTGGCCTGTACCAAGGGGAGTAGTCGAATTCAGGTCAATGTTTGGCTCGGAAGGACGTGTCCTTCCAAGCAGATAGCCGGTTGTGGTCAGGGAAACAGCCGCTATCGAGATTCGAGTTCAGCAACCATTCAACTTCCGAATTTGAACATTGTGAGGGCTCTTTGACGTCTCCTCAAGGATTTCTTACCAATAGCCAGACCAACAAGGCTCTTGGTCGAACCAAATCCATAGCTGCGATCAACGGCTGGCAGGTTTGTAGAAGTGTAGAAGCGGACGAGGTTGTCACCTCGACCAACGATTGGCAGCGGCCGCCTACCAGGGGAGAAACCTATCCTCGAGGCCCTAACTAAAGACCGAAAAGCCATTGTACAAAGTCAGTGAAGAATTCTGTTGCGAGGAGCTTCCGGAAGATGTGCGTAAGGATCGCAGGGGCGAGTTGGCAGTAGTAAGCCAAGAAAAACAGAGGAGTGTTGAACATCTACTCCGGGTCATATGATCTCCGGAGCCAAAGACAATCAGGTATTCGGGCACGATGTGCACATTGGTAAGCAAGGAGCTCCCTTACATAGTTGCTTGCGAGAATTATGGTGTAGTGCGGCATCGTGATCCAGATCAAGGGATATTCTCATCCCTCAGCCACTGAGCTTACTAATGCCCCGCCTTTCAGTTGCTAAGCACTAAGTTGGAAAGTACAGGCTTATCATCGACTCATGCGGGCGTTCACTGGCCCAGTAAGCGATCAGGCACCAATGATCACGACAAGTGAGGATACGAGCCTGCCTACTTACGGTAAAGTTCGAGGCATCTGCAATCTGCAAATGGCCGATGTGGGTCAACTGCACCATCAAACCTACCCTGGCACTCTATACGAATAATGCTGCCAAGCTAGCCAAGTTTAGTAGGAACAGTGGTTTTGTATAGCCCAAGCTCCGCAGGCCCGACGACTACCCAGAGTGGATAGGGGGGCCTTACTGGGGTTTGGTTTCTCTGCTTGAAGCTTCACAAAACCCTCAATACATCAGCTTGTACCCTATCAATTACCGACACACTACAACCTATAGCCTCTTTTGTAGGAAACGGCGAAGGTACAGTCGGACTAATAGAGGCATTTATTTGTTCAAGTATGGTTTGCTGAGATAGCCCCTAAGTTGTGTTAGTAGACGACCAGATCCTGGTAATTCAACAAGAACAACCCCTCTCTCTCGCCCGAGCCCTTGGATATCAGCTTACGCGGAGACCTGCTGCCAATCGTTTGGTGCTGGTCTCTATGCCCCGCACCACATGGTTCCACTTCGATGTGCAGTGGGATTCTGCTCAACGACGTATGCTACGCTGGCTCAACCACCACCTTCTATTGCAAGTATGAGGCTCAATAGCCTATCCACCTTTTGTTACGGACAGTTTTCTAAGCGTAATGGCTGTATTTCCGTTATCCTGAAGATTACCGGTGCGTTTGGTGTCCCGGTCGGCTTTCTAGCCGATCGCTTTATGTTATGTCTTTTACGTCAAAACTAGGGCTAATGGGATTATGAATAGTACAACTGGGTCACATATTATAATAGAAAGTGATGTAGCCCATGGGCCGTGAAATCGCTCTTGCAGTGGTAGACTTGTACCGTTCCAATTAATTTCCGATATCTGGGTTTTAATACTGATTCGAAATTTGTTAAAACCCAATGGCATCAAACAATAGCGTGATCGAGCCATGTGGTGGTGACCTGCTAACCCTCCACAGTAGATATACCTTCAGCGTCAAGCGCCAATCGTGCCTGGTTATAGTCATCGTCCCCGGTTGGTAGTTGTAGTTGCATTGAAGATATGTGAGCCACGGCAAGATCTACTTCGCCGTAGGCCTCGCACTCTAGCAAATGTCCTCCATGTTTCTTGTCTGCTGAAATGAAGTGCATATGATCTCCAGCGACACTGATCCCCTGCATGAACGAAGGGGACCTAAAGCCCACAATAGTGCCTGTTATATCGGCGAAGGAATGCGACACCTGTTTCTTCCCCAGCTCAGCAAGGCTTTGGTGCGGAACTCGCTGTCCGCCAACTGTTCGTACGACGATACCCTTGAAGTTTCCATGAACTTTAAAGGATAAGTAATGATTCCTTGTGCCCGTTATCAGTTCTGACAGAAGTTCTGCGAGCTTCGCCTTGCTCTGAATATGAATCTTGGCCGTGACGGAGGGTTGAAAGTGTGTGATCATGGCAAAGGGGGTAACCGTTTTGTTATATGCTGTACTTTCGATAACGAGCACTGAACCATCCCATTTCATCTGATAAACGACACCATCTAGGATAATCATTTCACCAACCATGTGTCGAAAAGTCCCCAAGCCAAAATTTCCATAAGAAATGAGGTCATATATCGGAAGCCCTTGGCTAGCCACGCCATCAATCAAGGCTGAAACAATGGAAAATTGGAAGAGCTGGTTTGACGTCATGGTAAGACAGCTTTCAAGTAAGCAACTGATGAGAGTTGGTCTATAGATTGAGCAAAATCATTTACAAATGGTTCCTGTCGAAAGAGCTCTTAAGAAATAATCTTATGTCTCAAGGACAAAAGATAACAGTTGCCCAGGTAAGCGTGGATGTGGATCATCACCAACCCAGACCGTACAGACCCAGCCAAAATGTACGCAAAGTGGCAAGGGACAACCGAAGTTTCCTTATTTGCGGCATGGGTACTTAACACCAACTGCGCCGAAGCCCATCAGTAAGCCCTCTGGAGGATACAGATTTCAGAGTTGTAATCCTTAGTCACTTTAGTGATTCTTTGTCACTTTTGGTCACCTTCATCAGTCCTTGAAGATGAGTGCTTAACTGTGGGGCTCCTTTGCTAATGAAGCCGATATCTAGATTAGGCCAAAAGTATACGGTTTAGTAAACATCTTATGCAGGCTTATATAACGTTTTAGTCAAGCACTAATTGCTTCGCGCATAACATACTTGGATATGCTACCTCCTCATGTTGATCCCCAAACCTCGGATTGACTGGTGTCTGAGCTAGGTTGTAAAAGCCTACAGCGCATCCGCTTTATTTAGCAAGTCTCCCACATTTCTCAATCACCTAAGTCCATGCCGGTCATTGCCACGGCTCTTGATCAGATTGCACATCGTATCAGTCTAACTTTGCCGGATAATCGAATTTAGCTTTCCAACACCATGGCCGCTGACACCGTGAACATCGCCATAGACTCGCTTCTGGCAGCTGGAGTCAAGTATGTTTTTGGTGTTCCCGGCGCAAAAATTGATTCCATATTTAACGGCCTTCTCGATCATAAGGAGATCAAAGTTGTGGTTTGCCGTCATGAACAAAACGCAGCTTTTATGGCCGGAGCTGTTGGCAAAATCACTGGCCGCCCGGGAGTCTGTATTGCGACATCTGGTCCAGGGACCAGCAACTTGGTTACAGGCCTTGTCACTGCTACAGATGAAGGCGCCCCAATGGTTGCCATTGTGGGAAGTGTTCAGCGGTCACATATGCTGAAGAAGACGCATCAAAGCTTGAGAGGAATTGAGCTACTTACTCCGGTCACCAAGAAGGCAGCGGGGGCCACAGTCGAGAATCAGATTGCTGAAATTATGCTCGATGCTTTTCGTGTGGCCACTGCGTACCCCCAAGGCGCAACAGCAGTTAGTCTCCCAATCGACATCATGCTAACCGGGGTGAGCAAGTCTACAATCCCTGCGTTTTCACCAAGCGCCTTTGTGCCACCAAACTACGGACCATCAGCAGAAAGGACCATTGATGAGGCAGTCACAAGAATACAAGCAGCTAAGGCGCCGATACTGTTCCTAGGTATGCGGGCAGCAGAGCCAGGAGTGGTTGAGGCAATTCAGCGCTTCCTTCGAGCACATCCAGTACCAGTTGTTGAGACATTTCAAGCTGCTGGTGCTATTTCGAAAGATTTGTTTCACCTTTTCTACGGCAGGGTCGGCCTGTTCCGCAACCAGCCGGGAGATAAGCTGCTGGCTCTCTCAGACCTGGTCATCACTATCGGGTTCGATCAGGCGGAATATGATGCGGACGTTTGGAATGCCGCTAAACAGGTTGATATCCTCCATGTTGACTTTATGGCCGCTGATTGGGGATACTTTTACGCCCCAAAACTGGAAATCATTGGCTCGCCGGCACAAAATCTCGATATACTTGGGAGTAAACTCGCTGGCGTTGCTAAACTCCAGGAAACAGATCAAGCCAAGGCTATCCTCGCTGAACTTCATGCATGGAAGACAAGTCCGCATGCTAGCGTTAATCCTGTTGGTCTTGTTCATCCCCTCTACTTCATCCGACTCCTTCAGGAAATGATGCCAGAATCAACGACGGTAACTATAGACGTTGGCAGTGTGTATATATGGTTGTGCCGTTACTTCTACTCTTACAAACCAAAGACTTTCTTGGTGTCCAATGTCCAACAGACGTTGGGAGTAGCACTCCCCTGGGCAATTGGAGCATCTCTATGCCAGCCGACACCATGCTCTACAAAGGTTGTCAGTATTAGTGGTGACGGCGGCTTTATGTTCAGCTGCCAAGAGCTTGCCACTGCCGTTCAGCAAGGTTGCAACATCACACACTTCATATGGAACGATGGCAAATACAACATGGTAGAGTTTCAGGAGGTCAACAAGTACGGTCGGAGTGCTGGTGTTAATTTAGGTGGCATGGATTTTGTTAAATTCGCACAGGCGTCTGGAGCCAGAGGGATGCGTGTTAATGCTTCATCAGACCTGGAGAGCGTTATGAAGGAGGCATTGGAGTACGAAGGTGTTTGCCTTGTGGATGTGAGCATTGATTACTCGCACAACCTCGAACTAGTGAAGCAAATCAGTTTAGAGGTTATTGCCTAGGGATACTTGTGATAGCTTGCATCATTCATTTAAAGATGGATTAGCGGAGAAGTTGTAGGGCGACTTGAGTATATCTTGCGTGGGATTCAGTGAAATCGCTAGGGGTGTGTCATTAAGAGCTTTAAACACGTCAAAGGGCAACATTGATAAAATCTACTTACTTGCGTCTATGTGGAGAGGTCACAGTCCCTGGGTTTGGCACTACCTTTATAGCACGGGAAAGCTTCCCTAACATCTTTTGTGATAGGTGTACAGACTAACTGGCGCTTTCGATCAAAACTCGACGTGCCCCTTGTATACTTTTAGCTTATTTCCTTCAACTCCTCCTTCACATGATACCATAGTTAATTCAACTGGTAACTTTCTGCTAAGAAAACCATCAACATGAATATTTATATAAGCCATGGCTCTTGCCGTTATAATGGTAACTATGCTTAGGTCGTACGCTTTCTACGGGCCCCAGTTGAATCAGAAGCACCCAGGAACCCATTTGCTCCCCAGGCAGCAGCTTATATTACATCAGCATAGCAATATACTAATCGGATTAGATACAAGCGCCTAGGCCATCAAGGAACATTGCCTACCCTTGAGAATTATGAGTCAAGGCTTCAGATACTTCTTTCCAGACGCACCAATCCACAGCATAACTAAATTTAGGTCCTATATAAGTCGTTAAATACGCACCCGTTGCATACTTTAACCGGTCTGCAGAGTGATCCTACGAGTCCCAAGTGGGTTTGAAGGTCCATCGTTGGTTCTCGGTACCCTCTGCGAAGGGAACACCGAGTTCGAACAGGCGAAGAATAACAGCGGAAAAGTCCTTGAAAAAGGCATTGTTATCCTTGGCGTACATCTCAACGTAAGGTCGGAACTTCTTGTCCTGGATCAGAACCATATCGGTAGGCAGCATCATAAGGGACTTGGTAGCCTTGTCCTCATACTGTCATAGCCAAGTCAGCAGTTGCACATCATTGAGGGAGTTTGCATAGGCTAACTTGAGCAGGGCCGTCCCACTTCTTCCACTGCCACTCCTCCCCAATCAAGAGACGGTAGAAGTCGTTGGTCACAACGGTAGGGGAGAAGGTCCAGGGACCAGTGAAGCCAGTCCGGTCAGTGTGGCAGCGGCCAAGGGCGTGGGCACCGGAGAGGGCAACAATCTCCTGATCATTGAAGCCCATACGGCCGAAGATCTCTCGGAGGTGGGCAGCACCCTTAGTGGTGTTGGGAAGACGGCCATCAGGAGCACAGGCGGCCGCCTCACGGTCAGAACGGCCAGGCCGGTAAGGAATAGTAGGGCCCTGCATTTCCTGAATGGCGCAGACACCAGCGAGAATCCAGAGATCAGAGTAGCTGATCCAGGGGAACTTGGCTGTGTAGTATAGTCAGCCTAAACGGAAGCTGTCTGTCACAACTATAGGGACCTACCTTTCACGGGCTCGAGGAAGTCACGAGCAGCAACCAGGCCGGCATTCGCGCCATAACCGCTTTCTGGAGCGAAGCGCATGGTGGCGCCATTGCTACCACCAGTGCCAGTGTCCTTATCGTAGGTACCGCTAGCGTGCCAGGCAAGCCGGAGGAGAACAGGACCGTAGCTGCCGTCATCATAATCGTCCTTTTCCTCCAGGAGAGCAGCAACCTCATTGTAAACCTTCTGGTAATCCTCCTTAGTAGGGATGAAAATATGTGAAGTGGAAGGAGTGACACCCTGGCGTTTGAAGTAGAAGCCAACACCAACGGCGGTGCCAGCACCAGTTAACCAGACCCAAGCGGAAGAGGACTTCTGGTTGGGCTCAGATGAGTAGTAGCGACGACCTTGGCAGAAAGCGTGATGGGGAGAAATGGTGAAGGCCTTCCCAGCAGTAACTAGTGTAGCCCTGCGAGAGAGCTGCTGGATAACAGAGCCCATCTATGAGATCAAACGTCAGAGCTCAGCTCTTGCAATAGTACGGTCCTTGTAGTTGAAGATGGAAGGAGGAGGAGGTGACTAAGGTTGATGCTTAACGGTGGAGATGAAGAGGAGAGGATGGAAGGAAGAATTAGAAGGGAAATTAGGATTCCGAAATAAAAATTTTGAGAGCGACAATCCATTTGTAAGGGGATATCGGTAAAGAGGCACCAAAAACCGGACACCTGCAGCGATAATGCAGGTCGGCGATAGAACTAGTGTGGAAGCCCTAAATACTTCGGGAAAAAGAGCAGAGAAGTCAAAGGTTTCACTTCTAACTGTTTATTTGCTTGTGCACTCTGCCATTCATTCTGCCCCCTCTGTTTTGCTCTTCATTCTGTGTCACAGGCCTTAGCTTACAGGCATCGTTGGTTTGCCCAGTCAGCCGAGGACTCTCGACTCCACTTCAGTCATACCATAAACTCGGTACAATAAGTCAATGAATCGCATTAGGTAAGTACATAACCATCCCTTTATCGGTGCCTGTAACCAGTAATATATCGCGAATTATGTAGATAATAATAACCTAACGGATATGACGGATTATCATGGTCTTATTATTGTGGAGGCTTATGGGAAATTTCGCCTAACCTGCGAGAGTAGATAAAGCAATAAACATATTTTACTAAGAAAGGCCTAAAGATATTATACGAAAACACTGGTTACTTGAAAGCCATAACATTAAGAATAAGCATATGCCTTATCTCTCAAGCCTAGTACAGCATGTCTCATGGTGTGGGCTTGTTTTGACAGGTAGGGCTGGAAGCGGCCGCCTTGGTACATGCGCAGCTACCCGGATAGGCCGACTATGCAGATGGGCGGCCGACTGAGCAGTTGGGTGGCCGACTAAGCAGATGGGCGGCTGACTGAGCAGCCGCCATATGGAGACACTCAACGCCACTCAGACTCCTAGCATGCATTCTGATCACCAGTGTCCCTGCAAGGCTTCTGGGTTTCTTTTTTTCGCTACTTTTTAATCGTGGTCGCCGCTATTGTTATGTTCAGCTGGCCCTTCTGTTGGCATGGAATCAAGGCTCATAGTCGGAGCTAACAGATCCAAGCAAAAGTGCCGAAGGATATCCTCATAAGACTAGGATTGTTACACGACCCCTCTCGTGCTGTGCATTAGATTGCTTATTTTGTATTTCGTGGCGCTTGAGACTATTTGCTCTTTTTATTGCATCTTGTCTGTTTTTTATGTTCAAAGCGGCGTTACTACCGCATAGAGGCTGATCTATTTAACTATGATTAGAGTCTAAGAACACGTAAGCCAGGTGGAAAGTTAGATGGAGACAGACCTTTGTTTCCCTGTTGTTGATAACTGATAAATGATCTAACACTCTGTGGGGACGATGAATCAGCTGCTTACACCCGGCAAAACTTTCTCGCTAACAACATGGTCAAATGCTAAGAATAGAATGGGTATTTCGGAAAGGGATTACATGTCCTGGCACGATACCCACCTCCATACATGGTACTAATGAATTTCAAATCACACTTATCCTCTTTCTACCCTCCCATTCCACCAAAGCATCCACTATTGTCAGCAATTACTCTTGCGGAAAAGATAAAGACTAGAAAACGCGCTTTAGATTCAATCAACCCGTCGTCAACTAGGGCCTAAAACCGCTTCATGAAATGGATGCCCACACCATGCACAAACTAACTTAGTACTGTAAAAGTGTTATCACGCCACCGTCACCATCGCCTTCTATAATAGGCCTAAGGTTACTGAATGCTGTTCTAGAGGTCACCCATCCAATCCAGTCACTGCCCTTTGTCACATTCATGCCTTTGAATCCAGCACGTAGCAATATACCTGTTCTTCTTTCCCAACAATTTCATTCCCTACCGATCTAACCATCTAAAGTTGCTACTACCCGGTTCGCGGTCCACGGGTGCCTGATCGTTTTAACCTCCTTCTGCCGCCCCCAGTCTTCTCTCTCCTGCTCTGACCTCGGCCTTTCATACACTCCATCTCACTTGCCCCTACCCTAGACTGTGGTATGTGCACGATCCAACAACTTCAGCCATGAACTCCTCCTGGCAATACAAATTTCCTGACGGTCAGCCTTATTGCTGGCCAATGCCGACACCGCCTCTGACGCCATCGCCATCGCATTCTGCCACTTCTTCTGGCGTTAACACGCCCCGACCAGTCAGTCAATCGTCCATTCTCCGCAATTCCCTTATTCCCTACGCGCAAGCCTGCCTTGACGCTCCTTACCTGAGCACTTCCTTTCAGGCTCCGAGCCTCAGGATTCAAAAATTGATAACCTCTTTCACTCCTACTTTACTTATACATATGGCATTTTTATTTAGTTCCCGCTATTTCTTGTGCCGCTTATTACTTTCCCTTTTTGCAGGAATCGTACGCCTCTCTGTCTGCTAATCCTAACCACCATTTCCATGTCTTCAACGACGTATCCCATGATATCAACGAAAGCACCCATCAGGCCGGGGCTAGTGCTCCCGATCCGAATTCTCCTAGCCTGACCGACTTCGCTCCTCAAGCTGAACATGTCCAACAGCAGCATCCTCAGCGTCAGCAGAGCGGAAGTAGCGGCCAGAAGCCTGTTTCACCCATTAATGAGCCCATTCTTGACAAGACAGGTAGTGACAAGGATTATGCTCGATCTCGTAGAATGGCTCAGAACCGTGCTGCGTATGTCTGCCATGATCTTTCGATGACCTTTGGTCGTCGGGACCCCTAGCCCTGGATGCGCGCGTGTTGAGTCGACCTTCAAATCCATCTTCTCGTAATATTAGGTTTGCTAACACGTATATCACTCAGCCAACGCGCCTTCCGAGAGCGAAAAGAAAAGTATGTCGAGGCCCTTAAGGCCAAAATCGCCCAGCTAGAGGCCGCCCAGCGACAAACTTCCTGTGAAAATAAACGTCTTAAGAAGGACCTTCAAAAAATTTCCATCGAAAATGCGATGCTTCGTGGCACTCCTCATATTAGCCGCAGCTCGGTCTCCATTGAGCCTGCCGGCCTTATACGGCCCAACCCAGAAGATCTCTCCTCTAAAGTCGTTCGAGATCACACCAACAAGTCTCCTTCTTCTCAGATTGGCACGTCAAGTGAGGATGAGAGCCTGCTTGCAGCCGATGCCGCTTGGGACTTCATCATCGGTCACAGGCTGTTCAAGAAGGGACTTGTTGATATCGGAGATGTAACCGACCTCCTCAAGCACTGGGCTCGTTATGATGGTCAGGGTCCAGTCTTCTCAAAACGCAACATCATCAGAGCCATTGAGATGAGTGTCGCCAGATGCACGGATGATTTGGCTTAGACTGTGAGGGCTATAAATGAAGGATATGGCGAAGACCCATGATGATGTATACCAACAAAGACCCTAGAAGTATTTTAGATACCTCGCCCCTGGGGGCGTACGTTTTATGAAGTGGTGTTTCTTGTTTGCCGCGGTCATCCTCGAGGGCTATTCATGCAGATGAAGCTGAAGCCACCTGTCCAGTTCTTGGAAAGAGTTGTGCCGATATTAGCCAACTTGGAATCATTACCGCCCAAGGGCCCTTGGCACAATGCTTTAGCTTCAACTTTAACTTTACTAAAAGCGCCTCTAACTTAATATTCTGCCTGCTAAATCGTACCCTTCTTGGATCTTTTTTTTTTTTTTTTTGGGGTAGTTGCGAGTGACTAGCAAGCTAAGTCCGAGCTATACGAACAACTGAACTCGTTTCTGGTCTAATTTCCTCAACATAACCACCCATCACATATAACTTAAACCCACAGGAACCTTTACTGAGAGAACATCATACCAGATTGGTTTACTTAACCTGCCATGAGACGTAACCCTATCTTCGGATTTGTCATTAGGGCATAACACACTCAGGTAAAGGGAAACTACATTTGTCTACCTATGCGTGTTTCTATCGTTGCCAAATACTCTGCCTTGAGTAGTGTAGCTGGTGTCGTCACATGCTTGCTAATGATTTAACATGAGCGATGATTCTTGAACTATGGCTTCCCCACTCGCGCTATAACCGTTCCAAAAGCAGTCGGGCTTCAGCCTTACTCCTCCAGCGCAACGGTCCCCGAACGTTATGTCTACCAGATAACGGGCAGCTTGGCGACTCCGACGTCCCGATTCCGAGGTGTGTATTCAATTTCTTCGAGAGGAATGGCCGCCCTTACGTTGGGCAATGTCTTGAACAGAGTTTCTGGTACAATGTCAGTTATCATGTACTTTATCCTGACAGCAATAGGAACATACCAAAAACAATTTCCATCTCAGTTTTAGCTAGCAACTCTGCAATGCAACGATGCGGGCCATAACCAAAACCTAGCGCATCGTGCTTTGGCTTTCGGTGGAGATCGAACTTGCTAGGGTCGGGAAATATATCTTCATCCCGACTGGCGGACTGATTGGCCGCGATAATACCTTCACCTGCGCGGATGATCTAGCCATGGACCAAGAGTGTCAGCATTTGTCACTCTTTTGTGGAGTAGGTTCCATCACATGGCTCTAACTTACCTTGCCACCGAGCTCAATGTCCTCCTTGGCGACCCTCTTCATCGCCATCGAAGACCCTGTGTGATATCTGCATAGCTCGCTGACGAAACTGGGTACAAGAGAAAAATCGGCTTTCAGTTCACGAAGCTGTTCCGGATGCTGCATGAGTGTAACAATTCCCTGCTCGAGTTAGCCATCTACCCTCAACATTGTTCTAAGAGCTTTTATAGAAGAGCCTTACTAGCGCAATCATATTAACCATAGTGGCGTTACCGGCAACAAGGAGCAAAAAGGCGATCTGAACTACGTCGGGTTTCTCAATGTTGTTAGGCTTCAGCTGTTCGACAACTAGACGACTGATCAGGTCATCCTTTGGTTCCTTTGATCGCTTATCAACAAGCGCGGCAAGATAGTCCAGAAGCTCCCTGGATATAAGTTAGTTTCAAAAAACGTGAAACTATTGTGTTTTGGCATACTGATTGGCAGCGGCGGCCTCCTGAGCGGTACCACTTCCATTGCTGCGAATGGCATTCTGTTCGGTAAGATATTCCAGATCTTCAAAAGGAACTCCCAGAATGGTGTAGATAGTCTAAGTCCGATATTAATTTCTGAATAAGTCTTGACATCATTGGATGTGATGCGCGAACATACGTAAGAGGGAACCGGAAGCGCGAACTTCTCAACTAAATCTACAGGCTCCTTGCAACCATCGGATGCCATGTTATCCAGAAGCCTTTGGACTGTCTCCCGGATATACGGCTTCAGCTTTTCGACGTAATCTTGGTTGAAGAATGATTCAACCATGCTCCTGTAACAAGTTAACTATGTGCTTGCGACCGTTACCACATCAGTCCTGACCTTTGTTTCATGTGTGCCGGGGCATCCATGTCCACAAATGTAGCTTTGTTCTTAGCGGCAGCTTTACCACCGGCGCTCAGCTCCGGGAAACCAGGCCGAGTCCGTTCCTATAGTCAGGTCAGTCCACTGGCCCTTAGTAGCTGAAGCGGAAACAATCCTTTCGTACCTTGGACAGTCTTTGGTCAGTAGCAACCTTGCAGACATCATGATACTTGACAACAAGCCAAGCCAAGCTGCCGTCGTACAGATTCACTTGGGAAACAGGCTCAGTTGCCCGGAGACGAGCATACTCCTCAGGTGGCTCGAGTGCGGAGGCACGCTGAAAGGGAAATCGAGGTGGGCTCATGGCAGGAATAGAAGGCAGAGCTGAGATTCGTGTCTTGATGGCTCGTGAAACAAATTGAAGCCTTTGAGACTCTAAAACAGCTTTTGGCAAGCCTAAGCAAAGGTGAAGATGGGTTGTACTGAAAGTAGATCTCGAATAACTTTTCAATGGTTGTGCTGAAGAGAGCTGGGGACCACGACAAGCAAAACCATTAACGCTCTTACATTTTATACAACTTCAAGCATCACTACACAGAAGTGGCCCTCATTCTGTTTCTAAAAACACTGCAGCTCGATCCTTGGGAACAACAAGATCAGGCCATAACATCCGATTATGCCGGGGCCCGAACATGCCGCCACGGAAGCTGCGGGTCATAGAAGTAGAATGTTGCATCAAGACCTGTCGATCAAAGGCCAATCAAGTCTTGCATATTAGTCAATATACAGATAAGGCAAGTTCGCGATTTACAGGGGTCCATTGACTTACATCCGGCAATTACTGGTAAGAGAAAGCATGCCTCTTTGGAGTCACATGTATAGAGAGCTGTTGGCTGATTTGTGGAACTGCGTGACTGGATTCGATGATAAATACATCACCAGGGCAGCAAGCAACCTTCAACATACCAACCAAGGCCTGATCATTGTGAAAGGATAAAACAACAGTTTCGATATTGATAGGCGCATGTGGTCTATTTTTAACAGACCGATCCAATAGACGAATGTTGCGGTCAGAGGCTTTCAGGAGTACCACATGCCCACCAATAATATGGGAGCCCACACCTGAAAGGGGTACAAGTGGTGAATTGCCATGTCCTAGCAGGCTGGGAGGAATCTAGACATGCAGCTCTTGCACACATAATGCCGTTTCCGGCATCCTTGTTCATATGTTTTGAATCTTGGCTATCGTTGTGATGACTAAGAATCGAGTCAGACAGTGCTATATTACCCAAGCAGCAATTACGGCTAGATGAAGATGTAAGTAAGCTCAACAATGCATTACAGCCCCACTTGTGACTCACCGGTTGGCTTAGACTAAGCATACTTAACCCCGCTGTATAGGGGGGGACACGTTAGCGAGGTCAATTCTCCAAGAAGATTTGGGCCTCGAAATGCCTCATTTACCGAGGACTTAATTGCTAAGACTACATCATAGATGGAGAGAAGGTCTGTTATCGTAATATCGTAACCCCTGTCAGTGACACCAGCCGGCAAGCCCTAGCGCGTGAGTGACCAACTATTTCGTCGGCTTACAAAGTCACTTAATCCTGTTTTGGCATCGCTTGTGGACGCTTTAGTAAATCAAATTTCCAGCGTTCAAGTGCGCAGTGAAGGCTGTGATGATCCAATCAAGCTTATCTGTTGAGACATTCAGCAATCTCGGTTAGAACGAAAGGCTACCGGTAGTATGTTGTAAAAGTTCGAATGTAAAAGTTTGGATTGTACAAGCTTCGTTTGAATGTACAGTGACAGGAAGGGCCAGGAATAAGAATCTGCATATATAGCCCGCAGGCCCTGTCTCGAACGATTCATCTCAGCAACCCTTCCTCTCCTGTTCAGATAACCGCATCACTTCAGCGTTTGTTCTCAAATTGGAGCCACCACCAGCACCATGTTGCTGAACGCACTCTTCACTCTCGTTACCCTCCCAACTCTCGTGCTGACACACTCCCTCACTGCAAAGACTCTCGGGCAACTCCCTCTTGGTACATGGCTGGAGAGCATTGCCGTACGCTCAAATGGCGACCTGCTGATGACTCAGCTGTGGCCCTCAGCCACGGTCTACACCATTCCCAACCCATCAGAGTGTGATACTGCCCTCGAGGAACTGGTCTCCCTACCCTCCATCCAAGGCATCCTGGGTATTGCCCAGGTACCCAAGAGCCCCGGCAAGCCCGAGACCTTTGTCGTTGTTGGCAGCAACGCGACTGGTCTCAGTCAGCTGATACCGGGCACATTTGGCGCCTGGACTATCGAATTCCAACACCGACGGCACCAGGCCAAGGTGAAGGTTAAGAAGATCAGCGACATGAGCAAACAGAGCACCTTTCTCAACGGCGTGGTTGCAATTCCAGGCGTATCAGACGCTGTCCTCGTCTCTGACTCATTCAGTGGGTTGGTGGGCCGTCTCGACTTATCCACGGGCGTCTTTGATACTTCGGCCTTTGTGTTTCCGGAAATGGCTCCTATCTCCGCGAAATCCTTTGGTATCAACGGCATCAAGATCCGAAATAATCACCTATACTTCACGAATTCCAACGCCGTCAAGATCTACCGTATTGCCATTACAGCTGCTGGTTTTCCGGTAAAGGGGTCCAAGCCACAGCTTGTCGCCGATCTGTCGAAGAGCGTGAGCTTCCTTGACGACTTCGATTTTGATACCAAGGGCAATATATATGCTGCTAGTAACTTTGACAATTCGGTTATCTTCGTGGATGTCAAATCTGGGAAGTGGCGGACTGTCGTCGGTGGCATTGATGACATGACGGTTGCTGGTTCGACTGCTGTCGCGTTTGGCCATGGAAAACAGGAAAAGGGCACCTTATTTGTGGTCACTTCTGGCGCACTTGCGAAGCCTGTCGCTGGGACAAAGACAGAGGGCGCTAAGGTTGTTGCTGTTAACAGCCGTCCATAGAGGGTGTTTATGTAGTTCGAGTCATTCTGATAGAACGGAGCGGCCTGGGTATAAAACCGGGCATTGGTACCCTAACCGTAGGGACAGTAGCAGATTAGCCAATAAAAATACGCGGACCCATGCTATGTTCTCGACAGCTATCCCAAATGAGTACATCTTGACTACCGTTTTGCTTGGTCTTTCCATCGTCATCCTTTTGTATACGCTTACCAGCAATATGTGGGTCATCAGGAGCCCCGTCAGGTCACAAGGGATACAGAAGCCAACAAGCCTTGAGGACCTTGTAAGCCAGTACTTACCGGCAAACAAACTGGGCTGGCGGTGGCACGGGGCGGCGGAAAAGGATGAGGAGCCGTCTACCCGAGGTTCTCATAACCCCTGATTGGCTCAACAAGAAAAAACTAATGCCACATGGGGAAAGAGGCCAGAGATCGATATCACCACGAACTTCTGTATGGCTTCTTGACTGCTGTGACCACTCTCCATAACTCAGTGGCTCCCTATAATGGACCGGACTTGAGGGTCCCACAATCCCATAGCCTGTTCATTCCGGTCCCTGTAGTCTGATTGAATTGGGTCCAAAGCGATGTTTTGCTAGTGTATTGAATGCCTTAGTCTCCAGCGAAAGAATTCACTCTCAGAGTATGCCGATTTCAAGTACCACTTGATAGTTTGACTACTGAATATCTTAGGCACTGGTGGTGGGGTTGATCAAGGTCCACTGACTGCCTCTAAAATCTCTATTACTTCCTCTCCCCTGGTAACCGGGTACGCATTGGTCTTGATCCAAAGATCACTCAGACTGTTGGCAGCCAGGATTTTGAAGCTATCTGGCGTGACACCCACAGCCTCCAGGGTTCTGGGCATACCGAGCTCTCTGATGATCAGGTCCAAAACATCACCCAAATCAGGCTCCTCTGACGAAGCGTCCGCCTTCGCCAAAATCGACTTTACGTCCTTCTTTTTGAGCAATACTTCGACCGTTTGTTTCTGCCGATCATTATTAGCCCCTTTACGGGCATTGAACTTGCAAACCTCAGGCAACAGGATGCAACTTGTCTCGCCATGCCCGACACCCAATGGCCCAAGCTGGTGACCGATAGCATGGCTTGCTCCGAAGGGAACATCACATGAAACAGCACGCATAGCCTTCATTACTCCTTTTTGACAAAGATGCCGCGCATCTAGATCCTCAGGCTCATTCTTCGACCTGAGCAGTCCAGAAATTAACTCATCAAGACCCCTTACCGCCCATTCATCAGCCACCGCATTGCTCTTCAATGAGCAGAGTATCTCAACACAGTGATCAACAGCTCGTATACCACTACTGAGCCATGTCTTCTGCGGCGTCGTTGTGGCTAGCTGGGGGTCTTGAATGACGAGATTTGGACCTAGCATGGGCTCGAAGACACGTTTCGCCTTGCTCTTCGTATCCGTTGCACCGGCGATGGCCTGATACTCAGCGCCAGAGAGCGAAGTCGGGATGCATATGAGAAGAGCCGTGGGCTCATGAAGTACGTCACGTTTGTTAGGATTATGTGATTTGCCGCCCCAGAGCGTGTCAATCTCTTTTTCAGTCCATGCTTGGTTCGCGAACGCGAACCGTACGAGCTTCGCCCCATCGGTTATACTGCCCGCTCCAAGCGTGACGATACAGTCGATCTCAAGGTCTTTGACGTCGGCAAGGATATCAACGATCTCGGAGATGGGCGTATGCGGACTGATGCCAATGCGGATTCCGACAACGAGACCGTCTAGCGCCGACTTGAGTTGATCGACATATGACGTATTTTTCGATAGAGAGGCGGAGGCGATGATGTAGATTCGGGAGCGTTTGAAGTTGGTTTTCAGGTGTTTGCAGCAGGCTTGTGGGAATGGGAGGCCGAAGCTGACAAGGGGAGTCAGCTTGTCGTCAAAGGCAGGCTGGCATGTCTCTTGACTGAACCATGAAGACATGGGGTGTCCGTTTCAGGGTAAGTGGATTGAAAACTTTCGTTACTCGGAAATGTAGGATGCACTTGTCGTGGTCGATCAATGATGTAGCGAGGTGAGGCATGAGAGAATTTACGGGGCAAGATGGGGCAATTTATGGCTCAAACTTAGACCCCCACCTTCTGAAAAGATGGGCTAAGGGGTTGCAGCAGAAAGTATGGTCGGAAGAGAGTATTGAATTGATCTACTGAGGCAGGCTTCTAACGAGGGATCCTACCAGAGTCCATGCATCGCAACTCACTCTAGCTGCATGGGGCTTTTGGTGATTAGCAGGGAGGTCGGGATAGCCTTTAGGCATTTAATGTCACCCTTGATTCCTTCCGACACCCCTCATCCAGGGCCCATTCTAACAGACGACCGCATTGGACCTTCCACGAGGCCGCGACATGTTGGCGACCGCCCCGTGCCAGGGCTCCTAACCAGATGCAAGGCGCTCCAACCGCTGTTTTCGTCTCAGTTACGTGCAGAAACAACCGGGGCCGGCGTGGAGATAATCCAATTAGGCGTGTAGTTTGCAACCCACACACGGTTTGGGCGGCTGTTCACTCTCATAAATGTTCGGTTGTGGTTTCCCTGAAACGTTCAGAAAGCCCACGGCACCTTTATCCAAGCGAAACATCGCATGGTCTATCAAACTGTATGTTCCTGGAACCAACATTTTCAAATCAACGATGGAAGAGCTACCTGGAGGAACAGTTATTGTCTGGATTGCACGGCCCTATAGACAATTTTAGTATGTATTTCTTAACAAACAAGTGAGAAGGCTGCACGAACTGGTGGGTTGATGACATCGCCATCTCGATACACATTTTTGAAGTGAGAACCGATGACGTGGAATGCACTTGTTAAGTTTGGTCCAGCATTCCCGAAAAAGATGCGGACGCTGTCGCCAACATTCGCCTTGAGAGGTTTGTCCCTTGTCAAGGCAGACTCGCTACCATTAAAAGCGATGACGTTCGGCTCCTCGCGTAGCCCATTTGGGTAAGAAAACTCGACCGTGTCGGATCGACGTCCGTCATCGTCGATCTCCGGTGGCTCATGGTAGAACTCGCTCTGCATGACATAGTACTCCTTATCCACAGGAGGAAGATCTTCTTCTGGCTGCACATACATAAGCCCATACATACCGTTGGCAATATGTACGGGAACAGGAGCTGCTGCACAATGGTAGAAGTACAGCCCTGGGTACAGCAGCTTAAATCGGGCTGTCTTAGACTCATTTTCTTCTACTGTAGTCACTGCCGCACCTCCGCCAGGCCCTGTAAACGCGTGGCAGTCGATATTGTGTGGATTTCCTGCTGGGTCCTTGTTTGTGAGTGTCAGCTCTACCACATCGCGGACTCTGGCTCGTATAAAAGGCCCGGGGACTGTCCCATTGAATGTCCACTGCTCGTACTTGTACTGGCTTGTGAGTTGAGCTAGCTTGGTTTCAGTAGCCAATGCGACTTTTAATAGCACAGGGTGCTTTCGTGTAATAGGCGGTGGGACATTTGGGGCGGATGTGAGAACTGCGACCTCTTTAGGGAGAGAGGAGATCTCTGGAAATCCATCATCAGCTGGCTCGAACGCCATTGCTTTCGACATCGGCTCATGTCCACTTCGCACAGCAGTAAGGACGATTGAAGACTGACTTTATGTTAATTCTGTTTGACGGAAGTTTTACCATCAAAATATAAAAAAATAGAGAAACCTCACCTCCGTTTCTGACGGGTTGCCATCTACACGACCGTGAGATCCTGTTGTCAAGCCTAGTCTTACCAGACCTGTGCCACTATGATACAGGTACACACTAAGAGAGAGGAAAGCAGCGACAGCTCCAAGAGAAAAAACGAAACCAGAATTTTTCCTCTTGATAGCTTGTGACGCCGAAGAGAAGTCTCGAGTACCAGTTGCTGGAATTTGTCTTGATTGTCGCGAGAGTGTGAACGATGTGTGAGCAATAGTAGCGATGGCTCCCCTACTGCCCAAGAGAGACAGCTGGCGAGCTGTTGAGCAGGACCTCCAGCATCTTACCAATGGAATTCTGAATTGTGTCATGCCAAAAAGATAAATGATCGTAAAAATTGAAGCACTTTGCAATGGAAAAGACTAATTACACTTCCACAGAGGTCATATCTTTATAGGGCTTATGTCGACCCACTAGAACAGACACCGAAAATGGGATAAAGGCTCTGTATAGAATGAATTAGCAACAACAGTCTTCGACTACAAGATCCTTTCTGAATACTGAGTGGCCAGCCATGCTATGGTGCCTACATAACTTTGTTCTCGTATAGGATTGATAAGCAGCGAGGGTTTCAGCACACGAATTAGCTTCTAGACATGCAGGATGGCTCGTATAGCTTGCAGCAGCATATTGGTAAGCCTAACTACAAGGGTTGAAAGCCTGCTTGCCTTCCTGGGCTAGACTAGCTGCAAAGACCGTATTAAGGGATTGTCGCCTTCGGTTCCTATAGACCAGATCAGACCAGGATACTGTTGAAACTACATCCGGTTGCAACCCGCGCCTAGTATTCGCCAGAACATTATAACCTTACAGTGCCTAGGTCACTTGGTCTGATACAGCCCCGTGAAGTATCGGTGGATTCTCTCATTATTACAACTACCGGCCTATGTTGACATAATCTTGAAGATAAATACAGAAGGTTCGTAATTTCACAGACAACACTAGCTGCTGCGTTATCATCGTACGATTCTCCCCTGGCTTAGCATGGGTTAATAGTGGGGTCTTGATATTGTACTGCAGCTAGTTTAATTTGCCTTGCTTAGTAAAACCGTTGTAGGTTATCTCTCATGCTAAATAAGCCTTACTTAATAGCAGAGTAATATTAAAGTACTGTACACTTCCTTAGTGATATCTCGAGTTTATTACATAACATTACAAGAGTAATATATCTCGTATATCTCCACTATACTTTATTTCCATAGCATAAGCGTAGATAGGATTGAAGTTTTAAGCGTAACGTGGTTCTCTTAGTAAACAACCCTTGATTATAAACAAACACTGTTACTCACATCCTAAGAACTAACTACAACTATCTCGTGGGGGGCTTCGTCAGATTGGCCGCTACCATGCCATAGTGGGGAAGTACCAGAGCTTTAAGCCACTATCTTGTCATGTAATCCGGACATGCTTCATCGCCTCGCATTGTGCTTTTTGTCAGCGAAATTCCCGCTAGTCCCTCTGCACTTTGTATATCTTGCCCCCCACCGGGTGAAGCGTGAGGTGATGGAAGAATGTGTCATAGCAGGCAACGCGCTATTCAACGCCTTCTCCGAGTCTATGTGATATAAAAGATTCTCGAGCCTTACCAGGGAATCACATTATTCTTTGTTGACTGCTATAATTCCATAAGCAATCCCTTTAGCAGGCAGTAAATATCATCATTCTGTATCGCCACTTCCGTCAAGGCTTCGCTTGCCTTTCGCTTTGTTTAATCCGATGCTCTCTCGAGTCCACACTCAGGTCCATGCCCCGAGGCAAACCGCACAGATGGTTAAAGCAGCAGCGTTTGGCTCCATTCGTTCTGCCCCTTTGCGGTTCTTCCCTTTTCGATCCTTCGCCGTCCCCATAGTGACCGGCGCCGCTGCTCAACTTCACCAAATACAATCATTCTCCTCGACTCCCACTGCCCGTCTCCGTGATTTCTTCCCGGCCAAGGACACTACTCACATCAAAACCACCAGGCCAGCATGGCCACCACATAGCTATACCTACGAGGAGATGACATCGGTGATCCCCGGTCATCGTGAACCTCGAGGTACGGCCGATTGGACGGCCTGGAAGGTTGTACGCTTTGCCAGATATTGCATGGACAAGGCTACAGGCATGAATCGTGAGCAACAGGTCGATAAGAACAACCCAACCACTAGCATTGTGGCACAAAAGCCTCTGACTGAAGCACAATGGGTACGCCGCTCCCCTCACATCATCCGTGTCAACTGAGTTTGCAGGACTAACATACAACTCTAGTTGACTCGCTTTATTTTTCTCGAAAGTATTGCCGGTGTTCCTGGAATGGTAGGAGGAATGCTACGCCATCTCAGTAGCCTTCGTCGAATGAAACGAGACAATGGCTGGATCGAGACTCTCCTCGAGGAGAGTTACAACGAGCGAATGCATCTGCTCACATTTATGAAAATGTGTGAACCAGGTTGGTTCATGAAAGTAATGATCATCGGTGCTCAAGGGGTCTTCTTCAACGGGCTCTTCGTTTGCTACCTTCTTTCACCGAAGATTGTCCACCGATTCGTGGGATACCTTGAGGAGGAGGCCGTTCATACTTACACTCGATGCATTAAGGAGATCGAAGAAGGCCACCTACCCAAATGGTCTGATCCTAGTTTTCGGATCCCTGACATCGCTATCCAGGTATTTGGCTTGCATCTACAATTGATGATTGGGGTGCATGTATGTTGACAACAATGCAATAGTACTGGAGCATACCCATTGAACACCAGACTATGAAGGACCTCATCCTTTATATCCGTGCCGATGAGGCCGTCCACCGCGGTGTTAATCACACCCTAGGCAACCTCAACCAGAACGAAGACCCTAATCCATTCGTCTCTGAATTCAAGGATCGCGAAGCCCCCAAGCCCGCGCTTCAGCCATCTGGCTACGAGCGTACTGATGTTATTTGACAAGTTTGTTACGCTCTATCTCTACATATGTTGAGATTTCAGGGAGCTGGAACAGTTACTGCGGCTTCTGTAATCGTCCGCAGCTCTTTCCTGCGATTGCCTTGTTCTTGGGTTAGTGTTAGGATAAGATTAGTATTAACTATCTAAAGCTATTTTGCCCTACTCAAGAATGTAGACCAGAAACGCACGGCGTTTCTGATCAGGGACTCTTTAGTAATATCTCGAAACGCGCCACGTTTCTTACACGGGGGACCGTGCCGTGCCTACTGTGCGCAGTCGTGCTGGTAATTCGACGAATTACAACAATTCTGGCCCGTGCACGTTGCTGGGTTGTCTGACTGAATGAATGAATTGAATTTATTACGCCCGGGAGGATGCGCCTCATAGGGCCTACAGCGTCGAACTTCGTGATATGCTTCTCTCCACTTATGGTCCTAAGACCCGCAAACCTTCAATCTTGCCGACCCTTACGACTTGTTGTTTTTATTGCGCAGTAGTGCTGGGTGAAAACATATTTTATGAAACTTGATTGTTCATTATTCAGATGAGAGTTCTTCTCGGGTTTATATCTCTAGATGATTTCATGTAGGACTTTGAACTTTAAATCTAGGACTTTCAGACTAACAGTCTGAATCTTGAAGGGAAGGGGGATTCCCGGATTTTCCAACACGACTTGCTACTCTCCTCAGCCTCGCTTGTCTCTGCGACAGAACTGCTTGAAGGCCAAATTCTCCAAGTGTTCAGCGTCCCATCTTCAGCAGCTGAAGCCTGGTCTGTCTACCAGAGGCTGTGCTGTGTTAGTTCTCATTATCTTGTCTGGTTTGTTAGTATGTTTTTCATGTCTGCAGCATCCAAACACCCTATGCTTATTCCAAACTTGATCGTCGCTCGTACCGATCCTGTGTTCGGGCTCTACCAGTGCCGGTCCTTTGCTGTCTTGCCTCCCAGAACGAACGATAGATTGCCCATCATTGCTTGGTCGACTTTGCGCATGTTCTCTCGCTGCTCGTCCCATCTTGTACATCGGAAGAGAAAATGGTCGGCCGCTGAAGAATCCACTGTCATGACTGCTTCGGGCCCTATCACTCTCAAGCTCTTCAGCAACATCCCCCAATAAGCTCCACTGCTCGTCCGTAAAGCGAATAGCCCAGTGTTCGAATACTTCCTTCCAGCCGATGCGATATACCTTCCAGCAGAAGCTTAAGTAGCAGTAACCGACAGACTTATACTGGCTCATCTATTCTTCCTTACCTTTACAACCAAACGGCACGCCACTCAGAGTTACTGATAAAATGCTATTAAGCCACTGCAACGTCTCAGTCAGGACGCTATCAAGTCACCAGCAGCAACATTCCACCTCACAATCAAAGCTCTCTCCAAGCCGCCTAAGTAACAGTCATTCACAAGCTGCCTCCTCATCTTCTTGCCTTCCAGCTGACCTGCCTGTTACTTCCCTCGCTCGTAGCCACTGGGCTACGTCGTGAATATTAATCAAGTCCTGGGAGCCAAAGTGTCATACCCAGCCTAGCCTCTTGACCCACAGCGAGTCACAGTCAATATCTTCCTTCAAGTCACCCTTTCGTAGTCATACGGCATCTTCCTATTCCAATCGAGCCTGACTTGCAGCAATAAGCTCATCCATAGCGCTCTAACTTATATTATCAGCTGTATCAGCTGTATCAGACAGCCCGTTACTATCGCTATCATCTCGAACGATCCAGTAGCATACATGTTTTCCTCCTATCCACATCTATAGCCGTACCTCAGTCCATCATGCCTCTTCTGCTACTGCTACTGCTACTACTATACTATACCCTGCCTCTCGCCAATAACAGACAGCATTATCTTTTACAGTAGTAAGAGATCGGCATACATTACAGCTATAGCCCTTTAAGATAGTAAGATATTAAATTGCCTGACTGTTATCCTCAGGGGTTGCAGTAAGCTTCAGGTCAGCTAGCTCGAGCATGCCATAGTAGTTTTTGATATCCTTAAGCACTTGGCCCTTAAGCTAATGCTGCCGTCGAAAATGTAACTCGATGCTACTGCCAGGTCGAACAGCTACCTAACATAGCCGGCAGATCAATATGTAATAGTCCTGATTAAGCTGTACAATATCCTCCATTACTGCTTAATATCGCCCCTTATGTCTTGATATTAGAAAGTGAAGAGAAAAGCAGTCTTGTTGTTTTTCTCTATTGATTGAAGTCCCCTTTCCTCTACGTCGCACTAACCAGATACGGTAGAACAGCTATCGTTCGGGGTCCACTTAGATATGCTTACTATTAGCCGACTTTCCGAGCAATGTGGCTGCTCGGTGTAATAAATGCCGAGTATGACAATATGTCTAGACCGACCCAGCACGTGGGATCATTCTTCCACAGCTGAAGTAAGATTCCTTACTGAGTTAGGCTTAGCTGTGCAACATACCATGAACGTTGATAAGGCCTTATTAAGCTAGCATGGGCAATCGCATTACAGTCAGAGAAGTACGCGGATTCGCATATATATGTCAAATTTATGCTTCCCCACGTTGTCGCACCCTCATCCTTGGTGTTCTTCCAAGATGCAATGGAACCATTAAGTTAGGTAAAGGTCTTGCTAATACCCCCTGCTTCCTGACACCCTATTCGGTCCGATTAGATCCAGGCTTCTAATTACTTACAAGAGACTCTACTTCCTTCCTTTTTTAGGGACTTATCTTTGTTGAGGCTATGCTTGCCTTCCAAAAGCTGAAGTTAATTGGGATTTTTCACAGTGTTGGCTTAATATGTCTTGTTGGGACGTTTTAAGCTTCAAGTATTCATTAATTACTAAATTATAACTAAGTATAACTATAATGTAAATTACTATATTTATTAATTCATAAGAGGCTTTAAAAAAAACCCTTCCATATTTCCTTCGATGACACGAGGCACTTCAAAGTTCGGACGAGTCCGAAATGTACCTACCTCATGCGAGTCAGTTCCTGCATCCAGCAAGGTATTAAGCTGGAAGGGCCGATTAG
>LBNR01000075.1:3392-40522 GCA_001262555.1 Fusarium nygamai | reverse complement strand
GACTCTCCTACCGTCCCTATCTTCTGCACGTCTCTTTTGTACAGATTTTGTTTCTTTCTTTGTCTCTCTCTCTTACCTGTTTCGACCAGATGAGGGGCGTTGCAGCGCCCTTCATCTGGTCGGGATCAACTTGAGGCAGTCTCAAACTGCCGCACGCATAGGCTGATCTCTGCCTTCCTGATATCAGGCTCCAAGAAGCGGCTGCGTTGTGCCAGCTGCGCCTTGTCATCCCGCTGACGGGTAACAGGCTCGATAGAATGCGCCATTCGTGCCGATGATATGCTGGATGGAGTACGGTTCACTGACGCGTTTGCAGAAATTGGACGCCATAGGAAAGACTAATTTCGCGTGGCGAATGACTAATCCTCTATGGCCAATAGCATTCCTGTAATTAGCGTGTAGATATGTTCCGATTTCTCTAGCTCAGCACGTCCTGTGCTCCAGTAGGGGACTTTCGGGGCCTACGGCCCCCCGGACGAAAAATACACATAACATAACATAACATAACATACCCTCCTCCAGTAATTTACTACTAGACTAGGTGACAGGATTTATACGGAGCAAGGCAGTAAGACAATTGACAAAGATTAGAAGCCTTAATGCATCCCGTAGATCTGTCGATTCCGACCATCTACGCTTGAGTACTTGTATCCTCAGGTAACACCGTAACGACTTGAAGTAGTGGATGGCTCGAGGGCAATCTTTGCCCTTTGGGGCAACAGAGAATGGCGAATAAACGAACCAGGAAGCAGAGACGTAGGCATATCCACTCTAACAAGATTTCCTATCATCAATACCTGAAGCAGAGTCGGCCTGCAATGGGATGCGCGATGAGAGTAGCAATTATATTATCGATGAAGGTGGATGTAGAAATTCGGAGGTAAATCTAACTTGGGCTTGGGCATTATCTTCGGTGATGGGTGACTGACTGTTTTTGCTTATTGGGGGTGCGGAAATATAACATGGAGCTTTTGCTGAAGGGTCAAATCAAGCAAGTAAAACCCCTGCAACTTCGTTTTGTTGGTTATGAGGTGTTGTCGTTGGGGGCAGATTGGAGGAAGGCCTCTGGAGATTCCGGCACTGATCGATTAGTGGCGGCGGTTTGGTGTCAAGCAACAGAAGTTCGTGTTGTCCCTCGTCCTCCCTGGAGGCGACTGAGTGTACAACGATTTTCGGCAGTAGGTCTTAGCCTTTGATCGTATTACAGTTAACTTATAGTTGCCAAAATTAACGTTTGAAATAGCATTGTTCCCCTTGGTATAAAAATTCTAGTCAATTGGTAAAGTATCGGGTTAGCGAATATTCCCAACCAGCTCATCAGCAAGCACATGAATATCAAGGCCCCATCACCAACACCGCCCGTTCCCATCAACTGCGTGACTGCATCGCTCTACACGGCCACAGCTTGGATCCGAGGCCTTCTCAGATTTTATCAGACTTGTACATCTTAAGAGGAAGACGGTCCGACGCGTCTCAACCCCGCGACAAACATCAGACGGCGGCCAGAAACGCTTCCAGACACCATTACAAAGCAACTAGCCACGCCGGCAACGATGCGCAGCTAGCGTGAGTACCATTGATGCGGATGTCGCTAACTTCTGTGAGGATTGAGCAGGACATGCCTACTACCAACGACCGCTGCAACCCCATCCTATACGCGACAACGAACACGTGCCCCCGATCGAACCAAGTCACCGACCGACGAATACAGGAAGCGGTATACGACGCTATCCAAGGCACTCGTAGATATTGACCTCGAGATCTACATACAGAAGCAGATAACCTCTGCATCTGGGGTAGTACTACTTCTCCTATAGCTTCCATCCATCAATGCATGCTTGTCCGTGCCGAGGGAATTAAGTCAACACCTTGCTTGGCTACCAGGGCTCGCTCAGCTTTTCTCTCCCTCATGCATGCTGTCGGCTCCCATCTTCTGGTCCTTTGGTAAAACTGGACTGGACTCGCGCTTACCTTGCGCTTGCTGAGATCGTATTGTCGCCCTGTTGGCATGCTTGGGCTGGATATCCCTCGTGCTTTGCTGCGGCTTTCATTGTCGGTGCGCTTTGCCTCTCATCCTCGCAGTCCATATTTCGTGACTGGCGTTCGAGAATGAGTTGCTGAGAGGTTGTTCTAGTGAAATGGACTCGCCTTGCTCGGAACGGCGGGTATCTCAGCCCCCAGGTGTTTGCTGATGGAGGTTTGAAGGAGAGCTGTCTTCCTGGAGTCGATGTAAAGTAGACGTTGAGAAGGAGACTTCCTCATCAGCTTAGGGTTGGGAGTCTTGTGCAAATATGAAGTTTTTGCATATTTACAAGGCGACGGGATAGAGGAAATATGCGGTTTTGAGGGCGCCGAACAGAGAACACGCCATGCGACTTGGAGCTCAGACTACGGTTTGAAAACGGCGCGGATGAAGCGTTGCCGAGTTGACGGCTCTAAAAACTGAGGGCATACTGAAACACATGGTACCTTCCTTGATCTATCTGACTGAATTGTATATGCCGCCCTTGGCGCTGGAGATTGGCCGATCCAAGCTTGCACTTATGAACCACTTCCAGTATAGCAAAGCCGTGGTCTTTGAGTTATGAAAGAGCCTCGTTGATATTAAAATGATAGACAACCTCGCCGATATGCCAAAGAGCTGCAGGTCCCAACCTGCCCTACCCGCTGGCCTTTCATTGAAAATGATCTCGATAACCTGCTGAAGGACGGAACCAGTCGCTGCCATCCAACATCCCTCCCGCCTATCCCAGTACTAACGCAAGAGGGCCAAGATGGTCAACCTGTAATCAAAGCTCACATTCCTCCTTGTTTCATCTGCAATCACGACCGCGAATCTTACCAAGTCCTTTGCGATTCGCCGTATACCGGTTGAGAGTCGTGACATGGATGCGGATGGGGGCTGGGACGGATAAGATCAGTCATTCTCTTGGGAACAAGGAAATACATAATGCAATAGTGTGTACCCCTCTCTACCGGAGCTGGTAGTGTGTAGAACTGCTGCCTTTACGGCGAGGAGACAGAGTTACGGTCCAGCCAGCTAATGAACGGATAACCTGATAGTATCGGAGGAGATTTCCGCCGCGGCAACACTCAGAAGCAGCCAGCCAGTGCTGCTTTGTCGGGCCACCGACACCGCAGGCATGGGAACCAGTAAATCCAATAATGATGCAAAATATTCGCTGACCTCCCCCTTCAATAGTCATACGTCGGCCACCAAAGTGCTAGTGTTCCCAACAGTCACTATTGATCAAGACAAAAGTTGCGTCGTGGGATTTGAACACCAGAGCCTTCGGGCACCTCCCCTCGCTGAAAACATCCAGCGTTGCTGCAAGGATTTTGAAGATAATGAGCACGGGGTTTAACACAGCACAGCGGATTTTACTTATTCGGTTCGGTCGTTCGAGCGGGCAAGCATCTCGATCAGACAGACAAATGTGTCTCAGGGGTGGTCGAAGGGCATGATGGAGGTGTCAATCTGCTTGAGGGGGATATCGATATCGTTGACTGTCACTGCTTCAAGGTTAGCTTTCTGGGAGCGAGGCCGAGGGACGAGATAAAAAGTGACTACACCGCGTCGATATCCGTCAGCAGGACCAAGCTCTCCGAGATCGTCAACAACTACGAGGTCATCTCCAACTTGGTAAGCAAGACCGGTCGAATCTCCCCAAGCCGCCCTCCACGCAGAGGACGTTCTTGTTTGCGTGTTCCTCATCGCGGACGAGTAGGACGCCAACCACAACACGATCAACCGGGACGTCTCCACGGCCAACACGTTCGTCCACGTATGGTCGATTATAGATACGATCAAGGTCGAGTTGGAGAAGACGCATCTCTACTGGGCCGTCGGCACGAGGAACTGCACGGACTACTACGAGTCCACCGGCCCGATCGACGAGAAGATCCGCTACCCCGAGCACGAGCCGATCCCCCAGATTGCCATGATAGAGGACGAGCTCTTCCCCGCGGTTTTCGAAGACTCCAAGTCCGAGTTCTGCTCGTCCTTCGACTTCCGCGTCTCCTCGATGAACCCCTCCGAGCAGGGCTTGGTCAACATCTCGGAGATGTTCGTGGAGAGGCAGATGGATGAGATCACGAGGTCACCAGCGTAGTCCCGTTCTTGATGAGGTTCTCGTATTTCTCGGCGTTCTTCTCGTCCACCACGTCGCTCGTCTTCATCCCCATCATCACGCCCAAGACCTCTATCCTCGTGTTCCCGCACCCCTTCATCTTGACGTCTCTGATCAACGCTGCGTTCTTGAGCATCGATATCCACCTCGATACATTATGGGACCTCGATACCTGACACGGTCCAATGTGCGAGTTCCCCGCGGTACTGGAACTGAATAGGTACCTTGTCCAGACATCCACCTAAGAATGGCGAGGGGACGCCATCCAGTCCGGGAATAAATGCTGGGGCCGCTGCGTCGGTCATGTGTTCAACGATGCGACTCCTTCTGTGTGCTCTCGCCAAACGGAAGGATAGGACACAGACACCAGCTTAATCCCGATTCCTTAAGCGTGAAACCAACCCATGGCCAATCGAACAAGTCGGGTTGTAGTTTTTGAGCCTTTGGCACAGAACGAATTGACTACCGCGGGGACTATCAGCAGACAGGTCACGCCGGTCTTTGAAGCGGTGCTGGCCGGGCATTACGTGGTAGGAACGGAGTCGAGAGTGGTTCGGTCCGTGAAGAGCGGAAGAGATCAACGAAGCGGGAGGAGTCGCAATGAGTTTAGGCTTTGGGCTATGCTTGAGTCGATGTGCGGTTTCGGGAGCGGCTAGGAGGGAGTTTGTCGGGCCTGATGACATTAATCTTTGCCTTATGGCATTGATCTTTGCTTGGCTTTGGACGTTATTCTCTAGGTCGTCGGTATCTGTATTGCTATACTCATGTTTGCTGCAGCGTGAGTCGAGGAGCGAAATCTAGAGTTTGAGCGGAAACGTGGGCTAGATGCAGACCTTTGTCGCGTAGCACCCCACATGGCGCGTTACCCACCTTTCCAACCCCTACCACTTTAGCAATTTCCCCTCAATACTCTGTTCCATCATGCTTCCACCAATAAGCATGCCGGTAGCAGCAGCTAGAGCAACTGTCTCGTCTAGGTCTGAAGCAATCGGTATGTTACGGACTTGGACGCAGGCTGTCTTGTTGACTGACAGATCAAGCTGGCCTCTAGTGCTCCAGACCCTCCCCCAAAGACGAACACTGGCTCGGCGATGACCTTCCGACAAACACTCCCTCAGTAACGGACTTACGCGCTCCACGACGAGCTTCGAATCGCTTCGAATCGCTTTGAAGAAGGGCCCACGGCAATTTTCCAAGGGACCGACCGCGACGAGATTGCGCTTAACGATGAGTTCCCAAGATACCGCTCTCGATAAGAGGTTCCGCTCCCAAGAAACCCTCTGCAGATGACGAACCTGCCCTTGACGATCAGCCTGGGAGAGAGACTGTACGAACAAAGTTACGCGCGATAGCAGCGTAGCTTCCGCCCTTGGCCCAACGTTCCGCTTAGCGGTTATGCAAGAAACCACTCTTGTTTCGCTCAACAGCAAGCACCCAAGGAACCGCTCCCAATGAAGACCTTCGCTCAACAACAATCTTCCGACAAACGCTCCCCACGACCGAACATTCGCGCCGCAACAAGCATGCAGAGACCGCTCCTGATCCAAACATTCGCCCAACAATAGCGACAAGAAGCAGGATTGTGCCGGAGGAGTGGAACGTCCTGGCTAGGCTTCAAGACGGAGATCCCTTCAGGTTTGTGCACATTGGGCAGCGGTTTGGTGATACTGCTGACCTGATTCCAATTTCCAGCAAAGCGCCCAACACGACCGCCTGCACATTCGACAATGACCAGGATGTTATCGATCTCACAGTTGACGATATCACTGACCTGACTGTCAACACTGGCCTTGTCGACCGTGGCCAGCTGGCCCTGACATCGATCCGGCTGCTCAGCGTCTCCACCCAGGCCGGCTCGTTCCAACAGGTGTGTGCGTATCCCCTGGGCAGCTAACTTGTCGAGCTTGTCCTGGTCCAGGTCGTGCTTCGGTGCCAATCGACCGGCGCAGTTACCATCCGCGGCACATCTGCCATACGAGCCCGTGACGGCGTGGCCAAGCTCCCCGAGATACCAGATGAGGCATGCATGCTCATCCACCGAGATGACGACCGAGGAAGCCAAGATTTCATGGATGCCGACCTTTGCGACGTCACCTGGGTACACCCACTCACCATCATCAACATACCCCGACTTCTACCGACCAGGCCGCTTGACCTGCCACCAGAAGCTGGGCGGCCGAAGGAAGCAGATGGAAGAGTCCCCAGTCAGAGTGGATGCAGCTGAAGTCCAACATCCAGAGTACAAGCCCTCCGTGGCAGTTGGTGGGGAGCTACAGTCAAGGGAGGCTAGTGGGCTCCTTCATCGACCTGGAATGCGCGGTAGTCAGCCACGGATGTCGAAGCCCCTGACAGCAGTACGCAATGTTCGACACTTGCTCGGGTGCCGGTGGGTTGTCGCGAGAGGCCCTCATGGCTGGCTGTATGCGGTTGATAAGGCGCGAGAGGTTTGGGACACATACTAGACGAACTTTCCCAGCACTGAGCTTCTCTCGAGTCTACCAGCAAGCCAGATGCGGGTTAGTCCTGCACTCCTCCCTGCCCTGCCAGTACTCCTCACCCGCCTATACACGCGCGCTGGCGCATGATGACACAACCATCTTCGCACTCTACATCTGCAGCCAGTTGCTGAAGAGGCTGCGTCCCGGGATTGTCGCTGCTGAGCAGACACTCGGTCTCGCAAGGAAACGTCACGGGGAGTCTTTCAACGGCTTCACCGGTGATTTTACGCAAGGGTACTCAGTGCGCTGGCAGGTTATCAGGCTCTACATCTGGGCTCTGCCCAAGACCGAAGGCGGCTGATCATGATTGCGTCGGCACCTGGCGAGACTCCCACTCTTCCTCGAGATGATACAAGGAGATGGCCTGCTCCCCTACAACAGCATCGGAAAGGCGCCCCAGCTGATGACCTGATGTCCCTCTGGGACGAGCTTCATGACATCGATAGCGTACGGTACTTCAGCCTGGCTAGAGCACTACACTACCCAAAGCAGCTCGCAGAGGCTGTCACCACGAGGGTAGAGTACTTCTGCCACCTCGATGGCGGCACGCGGAATCTGACTCTGCGGGAGTTGGCAAGCCTGCAAGGATCCCCCCTGTCACACCGATTCCTCGGAAGCACCGCCTCGATTCAGAGGGAATTTTGCGATTGACTGACGTAGCGGGAGAGTTTTGGGAGATGGCGTATTGTGATTCGGGTGGTATTGGATGGCAGACTTTGCTAGTTGGCGGTATCGAACAGAAACAGTATTCACAAGATTTGGCAAGGGATTGAAAGCTTGTTGGCCTGTATTGAGTCAGTCACCCCAATCCACCACCATCATGACGACTTCCACTTCGACCCGCATGTTTCTTTGCCAGCCGCGCCGCTGCACACCCCGAACCGCCTGTCTTGATGATGCACTTGCCTAATAATCTCCGCAATGTCAGTCAAAACACATCAACATATCCGGCTCCTGAATCATCCTACCAAGACCGTACCATATTCCAACCGACACGGCTCTGGCTGCACTTGGCCAAGTCCCTGAGCAGCTCGAATCAATGCTTCTCATACCCGGTTCCATCGCAAACCTGGTGATGATGTTTGACCGGCCACAATACGTAGATCATCACCAATACAACAATAATACCGACTTGGGTACCGGCTGGGTTGACGATAAGAGTCACAAGAAAGTCGACTCTCGTGTTTTTTTAACTCTCGGGCGTTCTTCCATGTCTGGTGTCGGCGCTCGTTCCACTGGCAGCCGTGGCCTTCTGTTTCACCAAAGCCCTCCTCTGCCTTGGTACCAGCTGCTACCTTTTCACTCCCGGCCAGTTTTCTGCTCTCTCAAATTACCCATGTAACTCGCATCCACGCACAAATCTAATAGCCCTGCAGTTTTGCCATCGACTCTCAGCCATGTTTCTACCGCCTTTTCGAATGTCGCAAACTCGTAACTCGACGCCTCGTCAAGAAAATCCAACAACACCAAGTAAGACGCGTTTATTTCGGAGATATAACTATCAGAGAGCTAAATGCGAAGATCTGACTATTATTCGCGGCTGGTTTAGGCTCATACAGAATACAATCGCGAAGTATGGTATCCGATCAGATGATATCTAGAACTTTGATGAGACTGGCTTTATGATGGGCCTCATTATGGCCGGAATGGCCGTCACAGGTTCAGAAACACAGGGAAGGCTAAAATCAGTGCAGCCTGGAAATCGTGAATGGATTACTGCTATTCAGGCGATTAATGCGGAAGGTCAAGCGATCGCGCCGTTTATCGTTGGTGCAGGCCAATATCACCTTGCCAATTGGTACCGAGAATACAACCTCCCAGGCGATTAGGTTATTGCAATGAGCCAAAATGGTTGGATAAATAACGAGCTGGGTCTTGAGTGGCTAAAGCACTTTGATCGGTCTACAACTAACCGATCAACTGGTCCCTATCGTCTCCTGATCCTTGATGGTCATGAAAGCCACCACTCAGCCGATTTCGAGAGATACTGCCAGGATCACAAGATTATTACGCTCTATATACCTGCTTATACATCTCACCTACTCCAGCCTCTCGATGTTGGGTGCTTTGCAGTACTAAAAAAGGCTTATGGTCGAGAAATAGAGCATCTGATCAGATGCTCTATTACCTATATTTCCAAGACCGAGTTCTTCCCGGCCTTTTATGCCGCTTTTCAGGCTACTTTTACAGAAAGTAATATCCAGGGGGGTTTTAGAGGAGCTGGACTTGCTCCTCTTAACCCAGAAACTGTAATCTCAAAGCTTGATGTGTAGCTACAGACCCTAACGCCTCCCGGGGAGGCTACTCAACCATCAACACCATGGGCTTCAAAGACCCCAAAGACAGTAATTGAGGCCCAATCTCAGTCTGAATACCTTAAAAAACGAATCAGAAGGCATTATAGTAGCTCCCTAGAGTCTATTATTGAAGCTTTAAAGTCAGCTACTAAGGCAATAAAGGCAGTTATGCATGAGGTTACCTTATTGAGGGCTGAGCTTCGCAATCTTCGAGATGCAAATGAGATACTAAGTTGGCGCCGCAGGGCAAAAAGGACTAGATTACAGAAAGGAGGGACTATGAGTGTACAGGAAGCATCGCAAGTAATTGATCAGATGGATGTTGATATGCAGGTAGTAGCCGAATTATCGAGAAGTGGTAGTCGAGGAAGGTCAGAGCGACCAGGTGGTCGGCGCTGTGGTGTATGCGGTAAGGGCGGTCATAATGCAAGGACTTGTCAGGTAGTTCTTGAGTCATCTGGGGAGGAATTTAGCGAGTAAAAGCCAACCTTTTCAAACTGCAGCTTGAGCTTTCGAGCTGTAGCTTAAAAAGGTTGAGGAAAGTGCGTCGCATGCTTATCTGCGTCGCATGCTTATCTGCGTCGCATGCTTATCTGCGTCGCATGCTTATCTGCGTCGCATGCTTATCTGCGTCGCATGCTTATCAACCACGTTAACGTACATGATAAGCGGGTGCAACAGACAAGCGAGTGCAACAAAAAATCCCGCAATTTACATCTTCTCAACTTAATCAATTAATTTTCAACCACCAAATATGTCAGACCCAAATATTGAGGCTAGGATTCTTCTTGCGCTTCGTGCCCTTCAAAATGACCCAAAATTAAGTCTCCGACGTGCCGCAGGCATTTACCAGGTCCGTTATTGGACTTTACATCGTCGACAGAAGGGTATCTTTTCTACGCGTGATTCTATCCCAAAATCACGCAAACTATCTGATCTAGAGGAACAGATCATAGTTCAGTTCATTCTCGATCTGGATTCGCGAGGGTTCCCTCCGCGACTGCGTTGTGTTGAGGAGATGGCTAACCGATTGCTCGCCGACCGCGAGATGCCGCCTGTCGGCAAGCGCTGGGCCTCTAACTTCGTCAAGCGACACAAAGACCTCAAGACGCATTTTTCCCGTAAATATGACTAGAAGAGAGCCAAATGTGAAGATCCGACCATTATTCGCAACTGGTTTAGGCTCGTAGCGAATGTAATCGCCAAGTATGGCATCCGACCTGATGAAATCTATAACTTTGACGAGACTGGCTTTATGATGGGCCTCATTATGGCCGGAATGGCCGTCACAGGTTCAGAAACACAGGGAAGGCTAAAATCAGTGCAGCCGGGAAACCGAGAATGGATTACAGTCATTCAGGCGATCAATGCCGAGGGCCAAGCGATCCCGCCGTTCATCATAGGTGCAGGCCAATATCACCTCGCCAACTGGTACCGAGAAAGCAACCTCCCGGGCGATTGGGCTATCGCGACGAGTCCTAATGGCTGGACAGATAACGAGATAGGCCTCGAGTGGCTAAAGCACTTCGACCGGTGTACTACTAAGCAATCAAAGAATCGCTATCGTCTCCTGATCCTCGACGGACACGAAAGTCACCACTCAGTCGACTTTGACAGATATTGCAAGGCAAATAAAATCATCACCCTTTGTATGCCGCCTCATTCGTCTCATCTGCTGCAGCCTCTTGATGTCGGGTGCTTTGGCCTGCTTAAAAAGGCTTATGGGCGAGAAATCGAGCATTTGATCAGATGCTCTGTAACCCACATTTCCAAAACCGAGTTCTTTCCGGCTTTTTACACCGCCTACCAGGCCATAATGACAGAGAAAAATATTAAAGCAGCCTTTAGAGGAGCCGGACTTGCTCCTCTCGACCCAGAAAGTGTAATCTCGAAGCTCGATGTGCAGCTGCGGACTCCGACGCCTGCGGAGGAGGTAGTTAGCCCCTCGGCCCCTTGGGTCTCAAAGACCCCAAAGACTATCCTTGAAGCCGACTCTCAGCTTGAATATCTTGAAAGGAGAATCAAAAGGCATAAAAGTAGCTCTCCAGAGTCGATTCTAGAAGCATTGAGGTCTTCTTCCAAGGGAACAAAGATAGTTATGCATAAGGTTGCCTTATTAGAGGCCAGGGTCCAAGATCTTGAACAGGCAAATGAGATACTAAGCCGGCGGCGGAGGGCAAAAAGAACCCGGCTGCAGAAAGGAGGGGTGATGACAGTAGAGGAAGGAAGGCAAGTAATTGATCAAACGGATGTTGATGCGCAGTCGGTGGCTAGGCCATCGAGAAGTGGTGGTCAAGGAGGGCCTGCGCGAATGAAGGAAAGGCGCTGTGGAGCGTGCGGCAAGACAGGACATAATGCAAGGACCTGTCAGATAGTTGTCGCTATGTCTCTGGAAGAATATAGCGATTAATTTTACTTAATTAATAGTCTGTTGTGTTTTTATGGCTATTTCTATCTGAGATGTTGGGATGTTGTGTTGCACTCGCTTGTCTGTTGCACTCGCTTATCATGTACGTTATTATATAACTTAATCAACTTTCTATTCTTACTAACTATATCCTCTCCAACTATATAATAGATATATATATAAAGGGCTTATAAGCCGTTAAGAGAAATATATATATATATATATATACTAACTATAACTAGAAATGGGCTTGGGCAGAGAGGTCTGGCTGATATACGAGGTAGGTGCTTCAGGCACCTTTAATAAGAACTTCCTAATTAAGATACTATGCTGGATATAAATTAGAGACATCACCACTTCTCGGAGATGAATTTCAGACGTAAAAGTCTATCCCGTGAGCAGATCTGAGCTAAAGCTAAAGACATACTAGCACTCCGAGTGGACAGAGAGAAATCTCCAGCCAAAGCGAACAATGCGTGTAATTAAGATGCCAAGGTTGATATATAATATATAACATAGAAGAATATAACAAAAGGTTTTACCTTCAAGCCTTTTTAACATTATTGCCTTTTCTCTTAGGAACCCGAAAAGCCCAATAAAGTCCAAGAGCTGCGCTAATATTGACTAAGATAAATACCCAGACAAGTCCAAAGTCCCTCCAGCGTGTATCATAGCTGAGGTCAAACTGCGCCAAGAAGTCATTTGTGGTACCAATAGGGCAATAACCGCACTCATCGTGAGCGGTGGGATCCAGCACACGTCCACCGGCTGCTTCAGCAAAAGGTCCGAGAAACTCGCCACAGCTCATGTTGCCCACAGATGGTGGCACAATGTGGAGGACCTCATAATCGGCGCAAGTGACATTGTTGTTCGCCACCGCAGTCGACATGATACCGCCTACTAGATAGGTTGCTGGACTGGCCCGGTACATAAATGTCCAGAAACCGGGGAGGTCGGCTCGAGGGACACCAATACCACAAAACAGAATACACAGCATCCAAAGCAAGCTTGTAAGGACACCCGCCGTCTCAGGGAGGTCAATCCATACGATAGCAAAGTGTGCGAACGTACTGGTAAAAAGGAGGTAGACCCAGAGAAAGAGAAAGACAAGGAATCCACGAATAGCCTCGTCGTCTGGGGTGGTATTTCGGACAAACCCAACTGGGTAGTACCAGCAGAAATACATAATCACAGCCATTACCGTGTTCCAAAAGAGCTCGATCAAGATATTCGCCATGATGTATGTCGTCCAACGGTAAATCTTGGACGGCCGCTCACGAGATTCGTATAAGTTGCGCTGTGGCACAAACATGGGCATGATTTGTTCGTTGATGTTGATGAAGAGGACAAGAAACATGAAGATAGCCCAAAGCTGGTTCTGAAGACCTTGGATAGAGTTATTCGCACTATAGCTGAAGCCCAGGTAGAGGGACTGTATCGAATGTCAGCCTCAGGTCAAAAGTCTATTTTGTTATTGTGACTTACCGACAGCGCGATCAAGGCCGTCTTTGACCACATATACACGGGAGACCTCCAGAAGTGCTTCGAAACACGTATCATCACTTCACGGAACTGGGTTGAGAAGGAAGCAACAAACTCTTGATGCTGAGATTTGTCTTCGACAGCACTCACGTTACTCCTGGAGGAACCAAGGGCTCGCAGACGAGACAGTTCTTTCTTGGTCTCTTGGTACTCAGGAGAATTGCACCAAACCTGATGCCAGTCGATGCCCTCCGAACCATCTTGCGGAGGTTTGATGACTTCAAGCATCCACTCGGCTGGGTTGGCGTCCGCTGGAATGGAGGGTGCCCCATTTCTCTCGAAGTATTCGATCAAGCTCGATGCGTTATCGCCCAAGTCTAAGAGAGGTCAGTATCATTCGAGTACTTGCGTGTGCTTGCAGCCAGGGAGGCAGTCACGTACCACCAAAAAAGACAGTTTTACCTCCTGGAGCAATCAGGAGGAGACGATCGAACTGGTTGAAGAGGATAGCTGATGGCTGATGAATGGTGCAGAGAACGGCCTGGCCGCTATTGGCAAGCTTTCTAATAAGCACTGAGATAGCCCATGACGTTTGGGAGTCTAGTCCAGATGTTGGTTCGTCGAAGAAGACTAGAAGTTGAGGTCTAGCAGCTAGCTCCACGCCGATAGTAAGCCGCTTTCGCTGTTCAACGTTGAGACCTTCGCCCGGCACACCAATGACGGCGCCAGCATAGTCTTGCATCTCCAAGACATCAATGACGTAGTCAACATATCGTAATTTCTCTTCCCGGGGGATTTCAGATGACTGCCGAAGGATTGCACTGAACTCCAAGGCCTCTCGGACCGTCATCGTACTGAGGTGGATATCCTGCTGCTGTACGTATCCTACCTGGTGTTGGAATGTTGCATCTGTTGGGATGCCATTGATCAACGTGTCGCCGCTAATAACACCGACCGAGACACGAGTTGCGAGAACATCCAACAGCGTCGTCTTACCAGCGCCCGAAACGCCCTGTTATTGCATACCATTAGTCCTCTGAGCTAAAGAAATCACGATATTTGCTTACCATAAGAGCTGTGGTCTTGCCTGGCGACACCCAACCATCCATGTGATCAAGGAGACGGCGCTCTGCGCCTCCTTTGACTTTGATATCATAGCAAAGATCTTCCCAGTGGAATACCGATGTACTTGCGGTGAGGCCTTTTGCGTTGAGCGAACCGTCGTTGGTATACAAGTCGCTTTTCTCAACCGCCTGGCCGCTTTGGGCTTGGGCCTCTGGGTCATCAACACCGTTTGACTTCTTTCCTTTGACAACCGAGGGCATCTGACCCTTTCTGAAGATGAGGATCTCGCCCTTGGTCTTTGGTGGCTTTGAGAACTCTGCCATGACCAAATAAGCACAAAAGAAGAAAATTGTAAAGCCACAAAGGATGCCGACGTTCCTCCATTTGTGCGAATGCTGGTAGTCGAAGGAGAGGGAGAGATACTTGCTTCCATCAACAACGGATGTTCCAGGTTCCGAGCCCACTACAGAACATATTTGTGACTCTGGTGATAAGTCCTCATACCTGGGCCCTTGCGGGACCATCGCTGCACATGCAAACTCTCTTCCATGGAACTCATTGACAATGAGGGCCTCGAAGGAGTAGGCTAGAGGGTTGATGTAGCCCATCCACCATGACCACCCGGGCATATAGGTTGTTGGCATGGTAAACCCGGTGTAGATCATAAGACCCATTCCAAGGAGAGCGCTAGGAATCATAGCCTGCTCTGGAGTTCTAGTGATGCTTGCCAGGGTACGGAAGATGGCTGATTGAGATAGTGTAGCCAACAGCGTGACAAGGCAGAAGAAAAAGAAAGGGCCTGGCTCTCGCCGCAAGTGAGCCATAAAATAAACAAGAATATTAAAAACAAACATATTCGCAATCTTGTAGGGAAGATCGCAGAGGTAGCTAGCAATTGCTTGGGCAGACTGGTGGTAGAAGGCATATCGGTTCTGCTTCTCGACGACGGGGCGCTCGGCATAGATGGTCAGGACTTCGAGCTGGCTGCTGAAAGCGTTGAACATCAAAGAGAAGAAAATGATTCCGCCGCGGTAGTAGAAGCTCGAGGAATCTGATTTGAGATTGTAAAACATGCTGCCGAGAATTAGAGCCATGATGAGGTTGAAGAGTAGAGATGCGATGGTAAAGTCTGGGTCTGCGAGAAGCCGCCTCCAGGCCCGCCAGAAGGTAAGCGAGACCTGTTGGGCGTAGGATATCATGTACGGAGAACTGGTACGCTGTGACTTGGCCTGATCGGTACGTCTGGATTGCTGGTATTCTTCGAGTCTCTCTCTAGAGGGATGTTTTTGTTCGTACTCAGAAATCTCTTGGGTGATTTGTTGTCGCTGTTTGCTGGCCTTCCATCGCTGGGCGAAGTCGTCTGGCGTACGGGGAACCAGATGCTCAAAGCCTGGCCTGATACGACGCTCATGGGGGCTGGTCATTGACGTCAAGAAGTCGGGTACTGTCTGCCTGCCTGGGCAGTGGAAACCTAGCTCCTGGAAATAACCCTTGGCCTTAGATCGTTTCCCAAAGAATATCTGCCTCCCTTCGTAGATAACAGTCACCCTGTCGAAGAGATCATATGCAGACTGAGGTGCCTGATAAAGGCTGACAGCTGATGCAACTCCAAGTAAATCTGCTTGCAGACGGAGGTTCTGACAGAAGCTAATAGCGTTGGCACTGTCAAGGCCTCTTGTGGAGTTATCCCAGCACTGAAACTTGGCTCGGGTGAGTGCTGCTTCAGCGATACTAACACGCTTTCGTTCGCCGCCGCTGATCCCGCGAACTACATCGTCTCCCACCCGGGTATCAACCGTATGCGTCAAACCGAAGATCGCCATCATCACGTCACGGTTGATGCGGTCAAACTGTTGGCGGGAGAAGCCGGTTGGGATGTGACGGGGGCTACGGGCTCGGCTCGCAAAGGTCAAAGTCTCTCCAACGGTGAGATGGGCGAGGTGGTTGTCAAGCTCGGCATTGTAAAGAACATCGCCACGGAAGGGGGAACGAATACGGCTCGTTTCAATTCCTGAGCTACCATGTTAGAAGAAAGTGCCCCCCAAACGAACAAGTAGCGAAGAGCTTACCTCGATAGTTGATGTACGCGTCTGGGCTCACTTCAAGATCCGCCGTTTGAGATGAAAGAGTCTTCAGGAATGTCGAGCAACCGGAACCTGGCGGGCCCAAGACCAAGAGCATCTCTCCCTTTTCGACGACACCCTCGAAATCACGCAGGATGGTCAAGCGCTGTTCCTTGCGCTTGCTGTTGCTAACCAGCCTCACCAGGTCCTTGACGATTCTGGCTACGACATTTCCGAAGGACATCTGAAACTGCGCTCCAGTGCTCGAGCCAAAGACACTGAGGTCCTTGAATGCTACGCCGAGAGCACGCGGCGGGGCAGAATCCGGATCCGACTCTGTGAGCTTGGTAAATTCCCTGGTCCAGGCATAAGCGTCGAACGTTGCTGAGTTTGGATCCAGATTGCTGGCAGGTCTTGGACTGAGAGGATTATTGGGGGTATCATCATCAGGTTGTGGTGACGATGTCGAAGTTCCCGACGAGTTTGGCTTCGCGTATGTGCTGCTGACTCTGCGTACGAGCTCCTCGATGTTCTGGTCTGTAACGGAGTTCCTTGGGCTATGTTTACCCGTGGTTCGAAGCTGCTGTTCCTCTGGTTCCTCAGATTTTTCTGTTGTCGAGGGACTGTTGGACGACATGGTGAAGCAGCCTTATCTTGAAAGAGCGTTATGCCACTGACTAGTTTGGTTAACAATACAATAGCCAACAACTTTATAGATGTGGTATAACATCTATCGAAAGATGTGACAAGAGAGCGAAGGAAGCGCGTCGTACGTGCCCTTTGGATGGGAGACACAGACCTCCCTGTTGAGTCGTTGATCAGGCCGCTTCGGCCCCGAGCCACTACATAGCTCGGTGTGTTGTATTCCGACTCCCACCACGCTGGCACTTTTGATCAAGCGCCAACAGGGTCCAAGTCTTGGTCGAGGGTGTGAGACGGAATCTCAAGGGAGACATGGGCGTGAACGTTTCGCACACAATCTCACTTCCCAACACAACCCAAGGGGAATACATGCCTGCATCGGCTGTGCCATGGTATCAATTCCAAGGATGTCTGCAGTGTCAACTGAAGAAATTCCTCCGCTGGCTTACGATTCGAAAGTGCATATACTTGGCACGGGGTCAGGAAACTGTCCGAATGAGACTAGTGTCTCGGTGTTCGGTTCTTGGCATTGTGAGAACGGGAGAAACTTGAGCCGCCTTCCTTCGGCTAAGCTGATCGGATCCACAGACATGGATCTTAGACTAGGTACCGTACTCGGCAGACATAAGCTACATAAGCCCAGCACAAGCTTAAAAGTCGCAATTTTCTCCGACGAGTTGACTGTGCCTCCCCCCAATGTTGCATCGGTAGTGGTCCCATGAGGATTTAGCCCCAACCGGGGAACTGCTCTCATTTGAGCCGCTGCAAATCATGACAGCGTTAAAATCACGCATTCTTCTGATTTGAACTGAGTTACGCCACGAAGGTAGCAGCAGCTAATTGTTTGAGGACTTTTGGGTTAGATTAGGTTATACACCAAGTTTGGGTCCGTCATCGTGGTTCAAAGCGCATTACGTGGCAGTTAACTACAATGTTTTTTATCAATATGTGGCTAACTCAGATACTCAAAGCCAGGTAGACTGTAGGCAATGTATTTGATATATCGATTTAGAAACAAGTGAACCTATTGAGACATGGTCTATGCTAGTTTCTCAGACTATCTAAGTCGACCCATTCATGGCCTCCTTTGCAGCAAGATTCTGAGCATGAAGAGCCGCAGAGCACAATTTCATCTGGCCACTGGATCCATTTCGTCGATTGTATGCCTCACATTTCATTGTTTCTTTGGCCCAGCTGCAAATCGATGCGGCAAGGTTTTTGACATCCTCCTCTGTATTGTGGCCGTGGAAAACCAGCCTGATCCGGTCTGTTCCCTTTGGAACAATAGGGAAGCTGATCGGATAGACTTGGAACCCTGCCAGTTGCAGATGTATGGCGAGGTAGAGGTTATGCTTAGGCTTGGTCCAGACAGGACAGATCTGACTGACAAATGGCAAAGCATCCCAGTCATCTTGCTCGTACAGAGGAATCCGAAGAAAGCCAGCATCATTGGCCTTGTCCCATATAGGGTTTTCAGTGATCTCCTCAAGAAATAGCTTCACGAGATGTTGGACTTTGTCCTGAGCCTAACTCGCTTGTCAATTACGCTACTGAGTATACAAAAATACATGGAAAAGAAGGGGTTGAAAGAACATACCGCTTGAGTCTTTCCAGCCCTCATTAACCTGTATGCAGCCCGTGTAGAAGCCACAATAAGGTTGGGAGGCGAGGTTGAGTACAGGACCGGCTTGGCGTGGTTGATCAGCATCCTCCGAACCGTGGCGTTGGAGAGGATAGTGGCACCAGAGCCGCAGAACGCTTTACCGTAGTTTTGGTTCTGCACGGCAATCTCATTCTCTAGACCAAGCATGCTAACGTAGCCTTTGCCTTGTGGGCCAAAGCAGCCAGAGCTATGGGCCTCATCCACTACAAACTGCGCATTACCCCCGGGGAAGATCTCCTTGGCAGCCTGCACGAGCTCTTTGAGTGGGGACGCGTCTCCATCCATGCTGTAAAAGGACTCAACGGCAATGACAATAGATCTCTGACCGTTTTTGATCTGGGGCTGGGACTCTTTGACTGCCATGAGGGTTTCCACGAAATCATTCACATCGTTGTGTCGAAACGGTTTCTGGCATAACGCAAGGCTGTTCTTCATGCCGTTGTGGATGCTTGCGTGGACGAGCTCATCATAGACAATTGCATCGCCAGGGCGAGCAAGGGCAGTGAAGATTGCTTCATTAGCCAAGGCACCAGAGCCGAGGAAGAGTGCTGACTCGACACCATGAAACTGTGCAATTTCTCTCTCAACTGTCTCAAGGTAGGTTGAGTTTCCATTGAGAGGTCGAGTACCAGAAGCACCCAGCTGAAAGTCTGGATTGGCCTTGAGCTCCTCAAGAAAAGCTTGCTTGACAGCCCCCGAAACGCCGAGGGAGACGACGTCGCAAGAGGAAAAGTCAACAGTGGCATTGTTCGTGTGGAACATGGCGCATGCTTGTTGAGCTCTGTTGGCGTCAAGTTCCTCTTCAAGATTCTTGTAGAAGATTGCACCATTCTTCAAGTCAGGGCCCCGGACTTTCTGGGCCTTTGCCCATTCTTCCACAAAGGATGAGGTTCCAGCCGAGACAGTCATGATGAAAAGAGCAGTTGGGGTTGTTGGGGTTCTGTGTAGATGCCTCGTATGAATAGAGAAAGGTTAGTTGAATAACAGTAGTACGGAGAAAAAAAAGAATTTGCGAGTAGCAAGTGTGTAGATAATAGTTCAGCAACTTGCTCAGTTAGCTCTTATTACAATTTATCCCACTTGAGTCTTTTGAGAGACGACCAGACGTTGTCTGAAATTCCACCATATCGCCCGCTCGCTCTCTCAATCGCCGTATTTGCCGGATTCATTCCCAGTGAGCAAGCTACGAAGGATTCATTCCTAGTAAGAAAATTACAAAAGGACGTATGTTAGCAACACATCCATCCATACATTTGGATGTAAGCACTAGTGTTGTCAGTGCCGCAGGCGGGCCGTCCGGCCCTTTCCACACTAGCTTAAGACTAAGATCAGGCTTAATAATTTAGCCCAAAAAGAAACAGCCCCCACACTCCAAATGCCAAGAGATGTACTGCAACGTACAATGAGTCGATTATCAAGCAAGTGGTTGTCGAATAAATTCAATTGCATATCTGACGTTCGGCTGGGGCAAGGTTTATTTCAGCCTAAATGGAGTCCGAAGGCAGACGCCAATAGAGCTATTATCACAGGGCAAGGTAGGCGCCTGTCCTCGCCAAAAATGTGGACACAAAGCAAGGTTCAAGAAGAGACTGTAGACTCTGCCTCACAGGCTCAGTCCAATCAAGGACTGCCGGCCTGATGGTGCTCTGTTTCGGGTGGTATCGGAGACTTCCCCATGGTGGTGGGTGGCGGCCATGCAGCCTTCGTTTGATGCTGTATAACCAGGCAATGTTACATGCGTAAGGCATGTCAGCATGGCAGACTGCATATTTGACTACGTGGGATTATGGTAAGCTTAATTTGGTCACTTTGTCAGTTAGAAGCTCTCGGGGGCCTGCGTGGTTCGAAAATAACGCAAGCGACCTGTAATGCCACAAGCAGGGTGCAGGAGACAGGGATATCATGAAACTGCCTCAACTCAGGGTCTTTGTACTCTTTTGTCGCGCCAATGGAAGCAATTTTCTCTGAAGTTTGTTGAGACATGATTCAAAGAACTTCAAAACATTTAACCCGAACCAATTTAGCACAATGGGGGAAAGCAGACTGTAACTGCACAGCTCGTCCTTTTCAAACTAGTTATAAACCATTTCCTAGGGTGTCATGTAAACATTCTGTGTTAGTCTGAGGTCCTAGTACTTTGCCGTTGATCAACCGCGAGTATTTAATCTGCGGGGAGAATATGACGAGACTAATATGACTTGTCCTTTTTAGACAGGCATCCATCAGACTCGCTTGCATCCACTGTCAGGAAGATTCCAGCAATGCAGCTAGGATCGGTTCCTTTAAGCATGCTGACGGCCGCTATAATACATATTTCAAGACATTTCTAAACGACGCGTGGCGTATAAGTGTTTTCAATCTGTATAGGGAAAGGACCGAAATACAGTACAAGGGGAATTGTGAGATACTGAACTGATAAAAGGAAAGCGCTTGCAATTGAGTGGACCGGTTGAGTAAAATGAAGTGGGGCATGCTTAAAGGAATGCATGAAAGCTATGTGGAAGATCGTACGTGTAAGATTATGTCCTTTCATCAGACACTCGACTATGTCAGAAGGAGCCGAAAGCTTTCTAAGCAGCTTACTCGGGGGTTCTCATTTACGGAAGTTCAGGTCATAGGTTCAAGGCTTGGCTGACCTTCCTTGAATGTAATAGTGCTTAGATGTATCTTAGAGGCGAGGTTAGGCGCGCGGTTTGCGTCAGCTCTTGGTCAGGTTCAACTCCAAATAACAGTTCTCAAATCACAACTCAGCCGTACTGTAGAGGCCATAGAAACATACGACGGTAAAGATCGAGGCCTAGAGGGTGGGGGCTGTCTCAGTAGCTGCATGGTATCATGAGGCAAGACACTCTCTTAGGCCCTCAACAGATGGTATACTCTTCCAGGATTTATAACCACTAAAGACCTCGAGAAGCCAGAAATCTTGTGCCACAGAATCTCTTTAGACAAGACTTCCCTACTCCAACCATCTTCCTAACTTCGCTTCAACACAAACATTCACAATGTCTACAATGGATACCTTGGACAGTGCCACGTCTACACTGGGGCAGTCCATTTCTCAGTCCATCTCAACAGAAACCAATGGTGCCAACACCCACGGGACATCTAATGGTACTCTTACAGGTGCTGTTAATGGGCATCCCAATGGTCACTCAAGTGATCTTAATGGTAGCCATACTAATGGTCATACTAATGGTCATATCAATGGTCATGTCAATGGTCATCAAAACGGACACACAAACGGTGTCAACGGGAATGGGGTGGCTCACTCTCCCAACCCGTCTTTGCCACAAAAGGATTCTCCCGTCCCCATCGCCATCTGCGGCATGGCACTTCGTCTTCCCGGCGGTTTGGAAAGTCCTCAAGATCTTTGGGACTTTCTTCTAGCCAAAGGTGATGCGAGAAGCCGCGTGCCTGAGTCCCGCTATAACATCTCAGCCTATCACTCTGACTCGGGCAGGCCCGGGACCATTGCAACTCAGTATGGCTACTTCCTAGATGACAACGTGAAACTTGGAAGCTTGGATGCAGCCAGATTCTCACTCAGCCGAGCTGAGCTTGAGTTCGCTGATCCGCAGCAAAGACGTATGCTCGAAGTTGTGCGTGAGGCCTTCGATGACGCTGGAGAGATAGACTTTAAGGTTAGTGCATCCCACAAAGACTGGGTAGAAGTATTATTAACAGAATCTAGGGTCGGTCTATTGGCTGCTATATGGGCAGTTATGGCGAGGACTGGCTCGAGATGCAAAACAGAGATCATCAACAGTCTGGAGTGAACAGAGTCGATGGCTACAGCGACTTTATGCTCTCCAGCCGTATCTCATATGAGATGGATCTCAAGGGCCCATGGCAAGTCACAATCTGGCTGTGTTCAAGATGCCCAAGCTAACTGGAAACTAGTATGACTGTCCGTACCGCCTGCTCTGCGGCTTTGATCTGTCTCAACGAAGCATTTCAGGCTATACAGAATGGCATATGCGAGGCAGCGGTTGTTGGTGGGGCCAACTTGATTATGGCACCAGGCATGACAGCCTTTATGACTGAAAAGGGCGTCCTTTCACCTGAAGGCCACTGTCGAACCTTCTCTGCCGATGCCAATGGCTACGCCAGAGGAGAGGCTATTACAGCAGTCTTTGTCAAGCCGCTCGATGCTGCAATCAGAGATGGAAATCCTGTACGAGCCGTAATCAGATCGGTTGTGTCAAATAGTGATGGCAAGACCCAAGGAATCGCCCAACCCAGCACCGAAAGTCAGGAGGCCTTGATGCGAAAGGCCTATGCAGATGCAGGCATCGCTGACTTCTCCAAGACGGCCTTTGTCGAATGTCACGGAACCGGAACCCCTGTAGGCGACCCGATTGAGACCAATGCCGTGGCCAGGGTCTTCGGTGATGCTGGCGTCTACATTGGCTCCGTGAAACCTAACTTGGGTCATTCTGAGGGAGCTTCTGGCTTGACATCCCTTATAAAGGCGGTTCTTTCACTGGAAAACCGCACGATTCCTCCGAATATCAAGTTTACTAGTGGCAATCCGAAGATTCCCTTTCGGGAAAGAAAGCTTACAGTTCCACTGGATGCGACACCCTGGCCAGAGGATCGTCTTGAGCGAGTCAGCGTCAACTCGTTTGGAATCGGAGGTTCTAACGCGCATGCAATTCTGGACTCGGCTCGAAGCTTTGGCCTGCCACTCGAGAAGTTGGATGTGACCACAAGCGAGGAGCTTGTCCATGATAAGAGCCATCTTCTTCCCTTCTCTGCCTCGTCGTCGGCATCACTTCAGGCTATGACAACCAAGCTGCAGGCGTGGATCGAGAAGAACCCCAACAAGCTTGAGGAGCTGGCCTACACGTTGAGCAACCGACGAGAGCATCTGCCACACCGATCTTTCATGGTGGCCAGTCTGAGTAAGATCCCGGACGCAGCGTCCCAGGGTGTTCGAGCTGGCAATACTCAACCCAATCTTGTTATGGTGTTCACCGGACAAGGTGCTCAGTGGCCCCGAATGGGCCGTGAGCTGTTGCTACGCGAGGATCTAGCGTTTCAGAAGAGCATTAGATCTCTGGACAAGCACTTACAAGACGTGTCCGGCGGCTTGGAATGGACCATTGAGGAGGAGCTTCTCAAACCGGCGAGGAAGTCTGGCGTTCAAAGAGCCGAGCTATCCCAACCCTTGTGTACCGCTGTTCAGATTGCTTTAGTGGACCTCTTTGCATCTCTTGGTGTTGTTCCATACGCAGTAGTCGGCCACAGCAGCGGAGAGATCGCAGCAGCTTACGCAGCCAAGGGTCTTACGGCAAAGGAGGCAATCGTGATAGCCTGGCAAAGAGGGCTTGCGGCTAGAGAGCAGAAGCGACCTGGCGCTATGGCAGCGATTGGACTTGGTCGGAACGAGGTCCAAAAGTTTCTACCTGAGCCCCAAGTTGTCATGGCCTGTGAGAACTCGCCTCGCAGTGTCACTATTTCTGGAGACGCGGACGCAGTCCAATCCGCAGTCGAAGTTGTCCAAAAGGAGCATCCTGGTATCACGGCGAGATTGCTCAAGGTTGACAAGGCCTATCATTCATACCATATGGCCGAGGTCGGTGACTTGTACATGGCCACTCTTCGAAAGTATCTGCCAGAATTTGTCGACCGAAAGGAGAAGCCTCGCGCAACCTCTTCTGATGGTCCTTTGTTCTTCTCAAGCGTCAGCGGCACGGGTGAGGCCATCAAAGCAGACGAGCTTGGCAGTACCTACTGGCAAAAGAATCTCGAATCTCCTGTGCTGTTCAGTGGTGCTGTTTCGGGAATCATTCTCAATGTTCCTAATGCCGTGTTCCTTGAAATCGGGCCTCATGCAGCCCTAGCAGGACCCGTCAGGCAAATTATGACGGCAGTCAGCAATGGCTCAACCTCAGCATCGCCGTATTTCGGGGCCATGACCCGTGGCGAGGACTGTGCAGAATCTTTTTTGACTTCGGTTGGCCGATTGTACGAGCTCAATGTTCCCATCGACTTCTCCAAGTTGACGACCCGGACAACTTCGCTTCCAGGGCTCCCTCACTATCCATGGGACCACGACGCGAACTACTGGCGTGAGTCGAGGATTTCCCACGAGTGGAGGTACCGCGAGTTCCCTACCCATCCGCTCCTAGGCATTCGTCAGCTCGAGAGCACCACTTTGGAACCCAGTTTCAGAAACATGCTCTTGATTGACGATGCTAGTTGGCTGCGGGATCACTGCATCGAAGACAATGTCATCTTCCCTTGCGCTGGCTACATCTCCATGATTGGCGAGGCTATCAGGCAGATTAGCCCGCGTCAACAAGACCATTCACCTGGAGAGAACGGATATACCATTCGTAACATGGTGCTCAACTCGGCATTGGTTTTGACTGAAGGGACTCCAGTCGAGGTGGTCACTACATTCCGTCCCCTACGCCTGACCGATTCGCTCAATAGTCAGTGGTGGACGTGGACAATTGCCTCGCATAACGGCCATGTCTGGATCAAGCACTGCAGTGGCGAGGCCATGGCCGAAGAGCTAACACCTGAGCGACCTTCCACGCCCGCTGAGACTGAGCTGCTGCCACGCAAGGTAGAGCGACGAAAATACTACGACGTACTTAGTCGAGCTGGTATCGGTTATGGCCCCAAGTTCCAGCGCCTGGAGGACATCAGAACGGGGTCTCTGGAGAGTGTCTCAGCAGCGAGACTCTCTAGAAACCTTTGCGGCGACGAACAATACTACCACTTGCACCCTGCCGTCATCGACGCCTGTATCCAATCAGGCCCTCTTGCTGCTACCCAAGGCCATATCGAGGCAAAGCATTACAGAAGAGTCCCTACCAAGATTGATCGGGTGATTGTTCACCGAGTTGACCCAGAGGACGACATGAGAGCTGCGGCCTCGGCAGTGTTTATCAAGGGTAGCGGAGAGGTTATCAGTCGTGTCAAATGCATCGCCAATGACAAGATTGTACTTGATATGCAGGGAGCAAAGCTTTCGCCTCTTGAGGAAGCAGATGCTGCGGAAGCCCCTGTTGAGGAAGTGCCCACTGAGAATGGTGGCAAAGCGGAATCAGAAGTTGCTCCCAAGGCTCTAAGCGAGGAGCTGACTTCAAGCCGTCTCACTTGGTCGCCCCATATCGACTTCCTCGATACTAGCACGCTCATCAAACCCGAGGTTCCACGCCATCTCTATACACCTCTTCTAGATAAGATGGTTCGCATGTGCTTTATCTATTCCCAACGACGCATCAACTATATCAGAGATAACAACCTGATGAAGGATACCCTGCCCGAGCACATGCACAAATACATGCAGTGGATTGACTCTCAAGTCATGAAGGAGCCGGAAGATACCCTGACCTCTCTGGATGACTCAACTCTCCTGAACAGAATAGAAAGCCTTATAAAGCAGATGGAGGGAACCCCCGTTGAGGACTGTGCATCTTCGATCGAGAAGGTCCTCAAGAACATCGACGGTTTATGCACTGGTACTACGGATGCCCTAGAAATGCTCCTCGCTGATGGAACTCTGACCAAGATCTACGTGGCTACAGATGCCTGCGATCGATCAGATTTCATCCGCCACCTTGCACACAGCAAGCCCAATCTGCGAATCTTGGAGATTGGAGCTGGCACGGGAGCTTCTACTGCCAGCATGTTGAAGCACTTGATCTTGCCGGTTGGACAGCCGCTGTACTTCAAGTATACCTTCACTGATATCTCAGCCGGGTTCTTTGTTGCTGCGAAGGAGCGTTTCAAGGGCTATCGAAACATTGAATACCGTGTTCTCGATATCAGCAAGGACCCCGCCGAGCAAGGTTTTGAAGATGACGAGAAGTATGATCTCGTTATTGCGACCAATGTTCTTCACGCAACTGCGAGCCTTCAGGAGACTTTGAGGAATGTGCACAAGCTTCTCGACCACCGCGATGGTAGACTGCTTCTTCATGAGCTCGACAGTCCTTCCAAGTGGCCCAACTACATTTTCGGTACGCTCCCTGGCTGGTGGTATGGTACACCAGACGGCCGGCCAGAGCAGCCTTACGTGTCTCCCGCCCGCTGGGAAGAAGAGCTCGAGAAGGCAGGCTTTGATGGTTTGGACGCCGTGATTCGAGATGCTGAGGAACCCCACCAGCTGAATGCCATCATGGTTGCTCGAGTACGACCTCGATCCAAGACCAACCATAGGCCAATTGTTCTACTCTGTGATGAAGAAGAGCCCTTAGCGGAAACTATGTCATGCCAGCTCCAAGAGAGAGGTTACACCGTCAATCGTCGCCAGCTTGGGCAAACACTGCCAGATGAGCCTCAGGATATCGTCTCTCTACTGGATGCCAGCACACCCTTCTTTGACGGTATCAATCAAGATCGCTTCAAAGCCTTCCAAGGTATCTTGGAAGGTCTTGGTACGTCTGGTGCAGGCATGCTGTGGGTGACGCATCTGTGCCAAGTTGGTTGCAAGGATCCTAGATATGCTCAGATCATCGGCACTGTTCGCACTATTCGCACCGAGTCGCTACTGGACATTGCTACTTGCGAGGTCGACCATCTCGATAGTTCCCTCAACACTGTCATAGACGTTCTTGACAGGTTCCAGGCGAGACCTCGAGTCGCGGACGAGTCTGAAGAGGGTGACGCACTAGACCTCAAGCCTGACTACGAGTACGCCATCGTCGATGGAATGGTCAAGGTTGGACGGATCTACCCCTTCTCTCTCAAGAGTGAACTTACTGAGTCTGCAACGGAGCCAAGTGCTAGCTTGGTGGATGGCACAAGGGTCTCCCTCTCTATGACAAAGCCAGGCCGTCTGAGCACTCTTCACTGGGCAAAGGATGGAGACGGCGAAAAACTCTTGGAAGGAGACGACGTTGAGATCCAGATCTTTGCTGCAGGACTGAACTTCAAGGACGTCTTGGGTGCCTTGGGCGTCGTGCCTTATCCTGAGGCCGGTCTTGGTCTTGAAGGCGGTGGTGTTGTTCGCCGCGTCGGCCCTGAGGTCAAGGACCTTCAGCCCGGCGATCGCATCATGTTCCTGGCCGATGGAGCTTTCGCCAGTCATGTCGTCACACCCGAAAGACTCTGTGAGAAGATCCCCGCCGACTTGTCTTTTGAAGACGCAGCTACCATGCCTGCTGTCTTTGCAACGGCGGTGTGTTCGCTCTTCAACATAGGTGGCCTGCGCAAGGGGCAGTCAGTTCTCATCCACAGCGCAGCTGGTGGTGTCGGCCTTGCGGCTGTGCAACTTGCCACTATGGCTGGGGCCGAGATCTATGCAACAGTTGGCAACGAAGACAAGGCCAGATATCTTGTTGACAATTTCGGTCTGTCGCGGAACCGCATCTTCAACTCGCGTGATGCAAGCTTCGTGGAAGGCTTGATGAGGGAAACCAATGGCCGTGGCGTGGACCTCTGTCTAAACTCGCTCTCCGGAGAGTTGCTTCATGCAACTTGGCGATGCGTCGCGGAATTCGGTAAACTTGTCGAGATTGGCAAACGTGATTTCCTCGGCCACGGAAAACTCGATATGGATGTGTTCCTCGCCAGTCGAAGTTACTGCTGCTTCTACCTGGACGCAGAGATGGCCAGAAGACAGTCCTTGGTCAAGGAGTAAGTTCAATTTTCCCCGATTCGTCTTGTTTCGGAACTAACAATGATGTCACTTTTAGGCTTTTCCAAACAATAATACTGCATCTTAGAATGGGTCATATCAAGCCACTCACTCCTCGCAAGATATTCGACGCCTCGTCTGTACAGGAAGGCTTCCGCCACCTTCAGCAGGGTACTCATATTGGCAAGATTGTCTTCTCTATCCGCAACCTCGACGGATGTATCAAAGTCGACATGAAAAAGGTCGCCAAGTCGACCCGCACGTTGGAGCTTGACAGCTCGGCATCATACCTCCTAGTGGGCGGCCTTGGTGGTCTCGGACAAGCTGTAGCAAGACATCTCGTCGAGCAAGGCGCACGACGCTTGGTTTTCATGTCTAGAAGCGCAGGCTCAGGTCCAGGCGATAGCGACATTGTTCGTGAGCTCGAGAGTATGGGGTGCCATGTCGAGCTAGTCAGAGGCAGTGTCGTCAGCCGAGATGATGTTTGTCGGGCTATCTCTCAGGCTCCAAACCTCAAGGGAATCATCCAGGCTTCCATGGTACTGCGTGATGATAATTTCATCCGCATGAGCCTGGACCACTGGAACCAGGCTGTAGCGCCCAAAGTGGCTGGTACATGGAATCTCCATTACGCCACTGTTGAGGCCGGCATCAATCTCGACTTTTTCGTCCTCTTCTCGTCCATGTCCGGTGTCACAGGTCAGGCTGGACAAGCCAATTACGCCGGTGCAAACACCTTCCTGGACACGTTTGTCCAGTACAGGACTGGTTTGGGACTCGCATGCTCAGCTCTGGATATCGGTGCTGTGCAGGACGTTGGATACGTGTCACAAGACGAGGCTCTACTCAAGAGGATGAAGGCCGTCAGCGCTCATGGTATCACTGAGCCAGAACTCCTCGAGGCCCTTACGGCTGCGATTTTGATCCCGCAGACAGGCACAAGCGCCAGCACTAAGAACGAAGAGTACATCGATAGATGCACCATTGGTCTCGGTCTTTCGACAAAGATTCCCCTCAACAGCAAGGAGAGCAGGGCCTTCTGGCGTAAAGATCGCCGTATGGCAGTGTATCACAACAATGCCAGCAAGTCAGCGGCTGACACAGCGGGTTCTAGTGGAAGTGATGGTCTCAAGTCCTTCTTGGCCCGCGCCAAAGCTGACACTTCAATCCTCAAGACGGAAGAATCGTTCAACCTGCTTGCCATAGAAATCGGCAAGAAGCTTTTCGGTTTCCTTTTAAGGTCGGACGAGGACTTGAATACGACAGTGCCGCTGTCACAGCTTGGCATGGACTCACTCGTGGGCGTGGAAATGCGCAGCTGGTGGAGACAGGCGTTTGGATATGATATTAGTGTGCTCGAGTTGCTAGGTACAGGAAACTTGGATGGACTTGGACGGCATGCCGCTGAGGGTTTGTTCAAGGTGTTGGGCGGTGCGGCTGCATAGACGGTGCTTACTTACAACCACCTCTTTCTTGTTTCATATTTGATTTGATTGATGGATCTGGTTTTGTTCTATCTTGGTTCATTTCTAAAAACATAAAATAGACATTTCGTAATATGAACCTTGTTCTGGGCCTTTGTTCTATCCACGTGTTATGAATGAATGAATGAATTTATTCCGCCCGGGAGGATACGCCTCATAGGGCCCACAACATTAAATCTTGTTACATTCTTTTCCGACTTCCGGTCCTGAGACCCTGAAACCTCACCAATCCCTACTCTTCATTACATTTCCCAGCCTCGCTTGTCCCTACGACAGGCCTGCTTGAAGGCCAACTTCTCCAAGTGTTCAGCGTCCCATCTTCAGCGGCTGAAGCCTGGTCTGTCTACCAGAGGCTGTACTATGTTAGTTCTTATTATCTTGTTTGGTTTGTTAGTATGTTTTTCATGGTCATGTAGCATCCAAACGGCCTGTGCTTATCGCAAACTTGATCGCTGCTCGCACCGCTCCCAAGTTCGGGCTCCACCTGTGCCCGTCCTCTGCTGTCTTGCCTCCCAGGAAGAATGAAAGATTACCCATCATTTCCCGGTCGACAATTCGCATGTGTTCTCGTTGCTCGTCCCACCGTGGACATCGGAAGAGGAAATGGTCGATCGTTTCTTCTTCCTGGCCACAGTCGCATGTGTCCGTCTCTACTGCGCCTATCCTGTGCAGATACCTGTTGACTCGTGCCATTCCCGTTCGTAGTTGCACCAGGATGTCAGATTCGCGTCTCTTCAGGGCGTCATATAGTATGCGCGTGTGTTTGCCGGGCAGCGCCTTGTCGAGCCGTTTCGAATAGCCGCCTACGCTCTCTGGTAGCACCATGAGCCGTCTGCGCTGTGCCAGTAGTACTCTCAGTCGGGTCGATCGAGCCTGATGCGGCGGTTTCGTTGCTTGACATCCGCTCTCTGTTGCCTTTCGTGCTTCGATCTTTGCTTTTACTCCCAGTGTGAAAGACTCGTTTGTGGACGATACCCAGCGCATTTTAATGGTGTTGCTACCCTTTTCCAGTCGTCTCGCATGTCTGTAGATCTCCCGGATGGCGCCTTGCCCTGACTGCTGTCATCCACGTGTTATGCTGATGCTGCTGACTTTGTTTGCCAAGGATGCAAGGTTACGAGGCTGACAAATACAGCTTTCTTTGCGCCTGAGGCATTACCACACCTTTTTGACACGAGGCATACCTGGCAAGAGGCATTAACTCACCATGACTTAGTAGAAAAAGCTAGTTCGTTCTGTACTACTAGCCAGCCAGTATATCGCAACTAGGCTATCCCACTCTTATCAGCACCCTTTTATAGACCAAGATATGACCCTCAACAAGTCTTGCGACCAGTGCAGGCTACGAAAGGTTCGGTGCGTTGGTACGTGTCATCTCTGGCAGCTTCGATTGTATAGCGACGTTTTGACACCTTTTGCGTATTTCTAGTGCCGCCCCCGAAGCCGAACTCAGACCCGGCAACTCAAACCATCTGCGTCCACTGTTCTGTATGTTTTCACTAACCTAATGATTCAAATGCCTGACAACTATAGAACCGCAACGAAGCTTGCAATTTTAGCAAGTTCAGGCGCAGATCTAGGGTCAAAGGTAAGAAGATGACGAGAGTTCATACTTGTTGACGGCGCATAAAATACTGACGGACTGGGATCGTAGTATCCTCGAATTTACTATTTCCTAACTCCCTGGTCGATAACGCCATCACTACCGATAATGAGCTTTTTGTTGATAAAATCCTCCGATGCGGCCCTCAAGATGTCGTCCTATGCGACGAATCTACAGTAGTAAAGGTCTACAGATATCCCTCTTTTCTTAGATTTTATCTGTTTTCTTTTTACAAAATATTATAAATATTCTGAAGAGTAGTACTAACACTTTTTACCTTATAGGTACCTGATAATATAGGTAGGTTAGCTAATAAGAACACATATAGACAATTATCTGACAGTTCTACAGTTCCAAGCTCAACTGTGACATTCTTCTCCGAAAATAGAATAACATCGCTGGCCGACAGGCTCGGTACTGAAAGCTTACGGGAGCTTGTGACAAATCTCGATGGCCTCATAAAACAACGTGTCTGCCAAAGACAGACTTCACAAGCAGAAGGGATCAATTTCCGAGAAGCCGACCCTGTGAGGACCGAACCTCAAATGGTACAAGCTTTCATCAAAGGTACCCTACACAGCTATATGTCCATTGAACGTGAATCTAATGCACCTTAGCTTTCTTTACGAACATCCATCCTGTCTATCCTTTTCTTGACCAATCAGAGTTCATTTCGCAAGCTACAGATGCATACATCGATGATGTGTTGCATATTAACCCTGCATTTTGTGCACTCTATCATGCTGTTCTAGCTCTCGGCAGCCAGTTCTTTCATTGTGGAAGCTTTGTACCTCACCAAGGTCAGGCATGGGAGCTATTCCAAGTATCACTTGGGAAGATGTCAGAAATACTAGCACCACCGATTGGACTGATGAATCTTCAGGTATGCATGGTACTCCCCCAAATTTTTCATTTTCTGATACTGAATACTCATGCCATGTACTAGGCACTAACAGCAATGGTGAGTTGCATTAATCCAGAAAATCAAGCTTTCAGACTCACAATGTCTATCACAGTCGATATTCTCCATGAATGCTTGCTGTCTTCAACTCGACCAAACACTTATCTCTGAAGCTGCGAGAATGGCCCAAGCCTTGAAATACCATAAATCTCGCAATTCTGATGCTACTCAAATCAAGACATTCTGGACCGTCTACTTCATTGAGAAGTTGTCGGCCTTCTCAGAAAGCCAAAGCTCAGTAAGTGCTTCGTTCTATGCGTAGCATGTACTATAAAGTCGCTGATTTCTTTTAAAACTAGATATTGGTGGACGAAGACATCGGTTGTGTTATCCCTGTCTCCCCTGAGTCAGTATTCGGGGACTACGACTGGTTCACATCCGCAATTCGTCTGGCCAGAATCTCCTCAATAGCATTCTCAGAACTCTTTTCAGTCAGCGCTTCTTTTAATTCCAGAGCAGTGCTTGCCACTGGTATCAGGCGCATACGACATCTCCTAGATGGTTGGCGAATGTCCATACCTCCGTTCTTTAGACCAGGAGAGGCTATCCAGTATAATGGCGATCTGACTGCGAGCATGAAGCTAGTGTTGTTGCAGACTCAGTACGCGTATTACAACATTGTTTTCGGCTTAGAGAGGTTGACTCTCCATTTAAACATGGACGAAACAAACATTCGTGAAGAAAGCGAGAAAAATCTGATAAATGCTGCTCGTACAGTTGCAGAGCTTGTTGTCTTTATTGATTTCGAGCCTCATATCCCAATCTTGTGAGTACATCCCAAAATACTGAGATAGCTACTTATCCGGCTGAGCTGACGCCTTATTTTAACCTACTGCAGCGTTTCTGGTATAATGCCGCTATCTGCGCTCTTCATTCTCTTTGACCACGTCATCCACAATCCATGCCATACCAGGACAGAAGAGAATATTACCCTTCTTGATACCGTTTCGCGTTACTTCGCTGTCATGGATTCTATATCAATAGGGGCATTACCAGGCAGCATAATTTCTGAATTTGCCAGCATTGCTCGACAATACGTCTCAAAGGTTCGAGAAGGGACGTTTGACAAGAACCCAGATGGTTTACATGTGCCTACATCAGCTGAGTGGACAGCTGATAATTCTACAAGCCCAGATAATTCTTTATCAAGTTATCTGAGCTCAGATAACAACATGTCTAAGAAGGAGGAAGATCAACTGAAGGAACTATTTAGGGAAGCTTTCCCGGATTGGGGAAACATTTCCTTCTAAGTTAAGAATCAAGGTCTATAGGGATATGCCTTTTTACCTTAGTGATAGCGAGTATCTCCAGTGGGCAGAAGTGCTGGAGATAGTTATGAACCAGGGCAACGAGTCTTAACTCCTCGACAACAAGGGTGTGATGCAGCTGGCTGATATCCGTTACAGCCTGCCAGGTTTGGGGATGACCTCCGCAGCATTGTCAAGATCCAGGAGACCTGTAAACAGTAATAAAACTACTTAGAGATTCTATCAGAAATGACTCAAGAGGAGCCTACTGTATCGCTTTCCACTTCATAATAAACCTCCTGTACTAACACCATGATACTACTCTTCGGGCCCGACAATGAACCTAAGCTCGGCGATATATGACCCACTCTCCATGACAACATCACCTCGGTGTTCGATATATTTACCAGCCGCAGCAATCAGACCGTATACTTTCATTTTCTCTGGTACCTGAAACGTTTGCGGTTCGGCATCAGCCTTGACTCTGTCTCCGCCTGTGCCAAACGGCCCCAGTTTCCTTTCCGTTGTGTTGATAATCAAATTGAAGATGGCTTTCTTCGTAGTATCCTCTGCTAGAACGCCTGTGTTCCATGATGCACCTGTGATTAATTCGTCATCTTCCAAGAAGACCGACTTCTTACTGCGGCCGAAGCCTCCAAACCGTATGCCATTGTAAGGCTTTGTCTCCGCCATAAGGGAATTTACGGCGAAATCGTAGGAGACGTCGAGTCGAATAAGGGTTGAAGGCGCTGCTTTTTGGACTTCGAAGACGTGGTTGCTGAGATTAGGGTCCTCTCCCATATAAACCTTTTGATAGAGTCTGTCAAAGTCTCCTGTCCATTCCAATGCTTGATCGGCGGCTCCCTCGAACGCATCGGCGATGGACTGGATGCTGGCCGAGAACTCTTTAGGAATATCAAACGACGAAGGGTCGTCAGCGTGTTTTGTAGCTTTGCTAGTAAGGTTTGAAATGCCATCGAAAATTGCGTTCATAATAATTGAATGTGCGCATGCGTCCAATCGCATTGGTACAAGGTTGTGAATCGCTATTGAAGAGTCCTCGTAAGGTAGCTCACTCGAGAACAGCTCAAGTCCAATGATAGGAACGTTGTAGTTTCCACCAGTCTGCCGAAAGAAGTGACTCAACCGAGCCCATGGAAGTCCTCGAGATAAATGAGGAGATCGTGGGTCTCTGGCAAGGCGAAAGGCCGAAGCGATTGGCATGCGGACGTTGATGGGATACGCATCAGCTGATACTCCAAGCGTACAACCGACGTAGTACAAAAGTGCTGCTGCACCAGGATACTGATGACCAACTCCGACGAGTGACGCTAAGAAGAACCACTGTGCGAAGGATAGAGAGCTGCCGACACTGTCAGGGCCGTGATACTCGAAACCTCCGTCGAAGACAGTATTGCTGAAACTGCCAGATAAGCCGAGCACCTGATCCCAAGTTTGACCCTGAACACTGGCAATTGTCGTAACTGCTTTGAATAGTTCTTTTGCTCTCGCCTCGCAGGCTGTAGCATGCATTGCATACTGTTCATAGTACAGTTTACACTGTTTGGTCAATCCTGTAAATCTTTGCCCACGCTCAAAGGTACCCATTTTCACTTTTGCGAATATGCGTTTCCTCCGAGAGAATTGAAAAGAAGTTGAAGTTGGCATGCAAGCCATGGCGAACTTGGGCATCATCCTTGACTTAGTCTCTTAGAGGAAACTGCCTCACTCAGCCGCAGCTGAATGTTTCTTGCCCCAGCAGTCTAATCATGGCTTTATGTGAGACATGTAATTGGTGTACTTTTCGCTTAGAGGGCCACTGTGGCTGCTTAGTGTATTTAGCTGTAAAGATCGTATGCCAGCTCGGTATCGAAGCAGTATTGGCGACAAATAATCTGACTCTCATGTTGAGGAGACCTTTGACGAGACGGACGACAGCTTCATTGGTGAGGGCGTGGGCATCGTTTCCCGCGTCGTAGCTGACAATTTTGATTTTAAAGTGAAAACGCCAGATCCTTTCACGGACTTGACGTGACAGCACCAGGATGTTATCGATATGCTCGCTATAAAATGGTCACATCAGCGTTAGTTATCTCTTCGGGAAATGAGCGAATAACGGAGACCAGTTTACTCAGTTAGGATAAATGAATAGCTGGTAAAGGTTCCAATATCATGGTGATATTTCTCATTCCAGTCAGTTACGCTGCTTTGGAAACAGGCATTGATGATGCCTTGACGACGGGTTTCAAGAGCCGTTTCTTGGGGGCGTCGGTGCCAGGCGCTGGGGCACCAGCGGCTGAGTTGGTTTGGCTGTCCGGGTGGGAGGCATCTTGTAGAATTGAACCATTGTGCAATAGGAATAACAAATGGTCCGGATTTCTTATTGGCTAAGAGCACGGGACACTTTCGGTAGTTTTTGAGGGAAAGTGGCGACGCGAAGCGATGCGGGTTGGAGTACGAGTTTCATAGGTCTTTCAGGAAGTAAATTCAGCCTCTTATCTTTCAGCCCTTCTGCCATTCTCACTTCAACGGCTTCAATTCACGCATGTTTAAAATGAATATCAGTTGAGTACATTTAGCGATTGCTATTACCAGGTCTTAATCTTTTTTGGAATCCGACTGCCTGACCAACCGATTGGCTACTCTGTGGAATCGTTTTCAGGTGCTGACATATACTGAGACTCGGACTTGGCTCCCATTGGACAGACGACATCCTTCCAGGGCTCGGTGTGGAGATTTACTGTGCCTTGGTGGGTTTGTAAGCACGTTCGTCGAGCTTTGGGTGATTCGCAGCTCTAATATGACCTGCACATTACGGACAAGTCGAACGAACACACTGCGTGCTTTATCAACAGAGTTTACGGAATGCCTGACAGCGCGTCGGTGACCTTGATTGAGAAGAGGTGAGGTTGTGTATGAAACATGAGGAGCTGAGCTTCCGCAGGCAGAGTGAGATGGAAAGGGTGTTCCAAGGACAAGGTGCGTCAACAGATTGTGCTTCTTGGGCAAAGGGCTCCGCATCGCATAACCGCTCTCGCTCTCGCAGCCTCTAATAAAGACGATGGAAATGATCCTTCCTTGATTTGCTCAAAACCACTTGTAGCCAAGCAAGCTAACTCGAATTTACTCGCCAGAAAGCTGCCGCCACTCGGAGACACAACGAAGAGCATGTCCTTCACTTGAGAGCAACAAGACCTGGAAGTATATAGAGTCAACACGGAGTAGGCCATGCCGAATCTCGTCTCAACAACCCAGTTTCCGGTTCGTGACATTAAGCGCTGTCCGCTTCAAAGCCTGGTCACAAAGAGGTGAACAAAAGCCATTACCTCTCAGACGGACTATTGACAAAGGGGATACCTCTGGGCCGGCTGAGATGCACGAGGCATGCGGTAACTCAGCCAATGTCTCGCGGATAGAGGGTATCGGCCTGAACTAACCAAGTCCTTGCCTGATAAGCGGAACGCTAAGCGTAAAGAGGTCAACAAATATACATACCAAACTCACCGACCAATCGCATCCTCTTCCGCGACACAAAAACACGTAAAGTCACATCTGCAACATTTTGTCCCTGCCTCTATTTATAGAGTGCCTAGATAGCGCCACGAAGTAGGGCCAATGAGAGGAGATGTGAGAGACTAAAGAGGCAATAGTCCTCCAATCCTAGCTACACGGTTGCTTATCATTGGGTTGCAGCTGAGGTCTGATAGACAGCAGTCAGAGGCCCTGTTATAGATCGGGGGCGCCTAGACTCAGGCAAGCCTCGTACCTAAATCATCTATCACCTGAAAAAGTCTTTGTAAGAGCAAATGTGTAGCTTCAAGCGCTTCATCAAGTGTTTACTCAATACCTACCCTACAGCCTGGCCTTTTTTTTTGTGACTCACCTGCAAACCACAACCTTCCTTTGTCATCACACTTTCTTGGCATACAAGTGTTAAGAAAGTGGCCCTGTCTACACCTAAATCCTTAACAAGTGCACAACAAACGTTTC
>LBNR01000074.1:19334-41375 GCA_001262555.1 Fusarium nygamai | reverse complement strand
GCAATGAAGCAAAAAGTCAGACCATTCCAACATGTCGTTCCATGCTGGGAATGCTCCAAGCGACGACTGGTGTGCGATCTGGGAACGCCCAAGTGCCGAAAATGCCGTGTCCGAGGCGTGGACTGCTCTGGGTATGAACACAAACCTCTCCAGTGGATGCGGCCCGGCCAGACCAGATCCAAGGGAGCTCAATCGGCAAAGACACTAGATATCTCCGGCCCCCCTGCGCCAAGCGACGAGGTTATCGCCAATTGTACCTTATTAGGACAGAAAACTCCTACTCGGGTGCAAAAACGAAAAGCGTCTGAGGATTCAAAAGTTGATGATGCCAGCAGCGCTCCTGTCTTCGAGGTACAGCCTGTGAGGCGGTGCACCGTGCTCAGAAACATCGGCGACCGGAGCACGTTTGAGACATTAATACAAGCGGTGGTATATTGTTTGTCGCACTCATGTCGTGAAACGCGAAGCATGCTGGGTTAATGATTTGATTAGACAATATTAACATCGCGCCGTATTTGTCGGGGAAATGCCTGGAAGGCGCTGCCAGCCCTTTCATCATCCCGCCGTCCTATGTGCCGTGGATACCTCCCGCGATAGCCCAGACACTCATATGCAGCGCCCTTGGCCATCGTATCCTGCAGACCGCTGAAGGTTTTCAACGTGAGCGCAACGCAATGGCTCTAAACTTGCAGCAATGTCGAGGCGAAGCCCTCAGGCTAGTCCGTACGGAGTTGACTGGTGGCCGCGACTCTATTATGCCAATACTATGCCTACTACTCTCCGAGGTATACCGCCTGGCAATACGTGGCTCGCATCGTGCTGACTGAGCAGATCCAACAATCAATTTCAACCTCATGGTGGCACCACGTCGACGCAGCTTACACTTTGATTAGCATGCACGGGGGGCTCTGGTGCTGCTCCCGGCTACACCCGCATTTCCGACATATGTATCAACTTCTCATCTAGTATGTTTCGTCCAAGTATTTCATCACGTTAAACTGATCTTTCTGAGCGTCGACGTTCTTGGCGCAACTACGTCCCCGTGCGTGAACTCGGCTCGCGCCCAACGGCAGCTGGAACTTCTGCCATACTTACAAGACCTCTACAGCGACAGCACCTTAACCTGTATACCATGTGCTCCCAGTCTCCTAGCTGAAGTCATCCGCATCAATAATTACCGCTTTCTTAAGGACAGCGCAACGGCACTCCTGTCGAATAGCGCGGATCAATTGCCATCCGGCCCAGACATTCTCAGACCCGTCTTGAACTTCTCGCCTGAGTTATGGGCGTCTGAGGTCCTAGCACATTCTGGTTCTAGTGCGGGAGGCTGCTTTGAGGAGACTGGGCAGGGCGTTACAGTGCGAAGAATGGGCTGGGAACGTATTGGCCGTATTTATCAGGCCGCCGTGGCACTTTACTGTCTAGCTTTTCATCCCCAGGGATCCGACCACGTTCGCGAATCTAGCCAGTGGACGACTCTTCGCGCCGGCCTTTTGCAGGATCTAAGAGACTCGTCGCTCGATACCTACATCCATCACCGCAAGCTGGTTCTCTGGCCGCTAACGATACTCGGCCTTGCGCTCGACTACGACGACGGCGGCACCCAGCAGTTTGTTCTGAAAGAGCTGAAGTGGGCGAGCGCGGCATTGGGCACTGCGACACCATTGGTGGCGATGCAGCTACTTGAGCGAACCTGGCGCTCTTGGCAGAGGTACAATGGATGGGACGAACTCTTTGATCGACCTTATATTTTCGCCCTGTGAGGGCTGTGGGAGCGCAGATCAGATCAGTCTAGGCAAAGCTGCCATCCGCCGTAAGTCGAACTCGGCGGATTGCTGCGATTGACACCGGCGCCAGGAGAGCCTTAACAAAGCTGCTCGCCACGGCCACCGAGCAGTGCCAGGTCTTGGCCATTTATTTTGCCTATTTAGGTAACGATCTACATCCAGATTTACTCCAGCGTCAGCATCAGCACTAACACCAGCCGCTTCCACTCCTTCTACGAGGCGTCCATGCAACTGTAATGATTTTTCCCAATTCGGCTAAAGGGAATCACTTCCATCGAGATCTTCTAGGTCTGATTGCAATCGATCAATATAGGACTTGGTGAGCGTTGTCTATAAAGCATAGTTGAACCCCATGCATCAGCTACTCGATCATCAAAGAGCTTGAGTTCTACCACTTATCGCCCATCACCATTGCACACAAATCTCTCCCATCACTATGCGGACCAGCTGGCTACATCCTTTCTTCGTTGCCCCATATGTCAGCGCCGGCCTCATTAGTTCCACCACGCGTCCGCTCATCCTCGCAGACACCAACCGAGATGGAATTGTCAACGGCAAAGACATTGCGGAGAAATATACCTGGACAAATGAACGTGGCGCCATTTTCCTGCCCAACATTGGCGATAAACACCGCCGATGCGCTGCCTTTGATCTCAATGGTCTCCCCCTAAGCAACCAGGAGCTGTCGAGCTGCAACGATGCTGCAAGCCATTTGCTGCTTGCTCCTGAGCTGGCAGCCCCAGCCCGAACCGCTCCCCTTCATGATATCTCTGAAGAGGCCATCGGGAACATCTATACGCTTCCAGAGAGCACGTTGGGTTCAGTGCGTGTATTCTGGAAACAGCCCGGATCCCTGTCAGGTGAAGATTCCCCCTGGCGACTCGTTGATCCTCAGTTCATGTTCAACGCAACGAGTTTATGTGCTGGCATTGAGCTCGCCATAGACGCGAGAGAGTTGGTTTCTGATCTCTCTGCCTGGAACGGAACACTTTCTTTGGAGTTTCGAGTCACCGACGGCAATATGACGACCTACGACGCCGTGGCGATGAAGCAGGCGCCGGTCCTATTCCACCATCATCTGCAGCGCGTGCAAATGGTGATATCCGGAAAAGGAAACGAGACTTCCAGTCCAGCGCAGCAGAAGTTCGTACGCGGTCTTGAAGACGCGCTAATGAACGTGACTGAAACTCCGGCCCTTCACTTACTCAACGGCACCGACGAAATCTGGGCACAAGACTTCATGGAGCCCGGCTTCGCCAGTATGCCTGGGCCAGAAGGTCCGATATCACTACGCGTCCTGGTTCGGAGTGCGCAGTCCACCAGAGTTGCTGGACGTCAAGTTTTCGAAAGCTTCAGAGGTGATAGAGTCGGAGGCCATCAACTGCCGCTGGGATCTGGCTTTGGACACGAGGAGATTGACTCAGGTGGCAACATCGAGATTATCCCACCGTACGTATCCAAGAACGGAACATCATATACGCACGGCAGGGTCATCATGGGGAAGCACTTTGACAAGCATCCAGCCAAGTCCATGACAAGTCTTATCGAAGCTCAAATCTACCAGTCTCCCCTCATCCTAGAGGCTGGCTGGTTGGCCGTTGGACATGTTGACGAATTTGTCCAGTTCTTGCCTTACCAGAACCACCTAGGATGGACCATCGCTATTGCAGATACCCAAGCTCCGTTGGCTTCTTTAAAAAAAGCACAAGACAGTGGTCATGGCTCCACCCTTGTCACTAGCTATCCCAATCTCCGCCAGCCGGAAGGCTTTTCTTTCTCTGATTCTACGTTTTCTTTCTACGACTCTAGACTTGAGAACCTTACCATCGACGCGCTGCTGTCTGACGACGATTTCTTGCAGACGCAAAAGTATGCACAGAAGTACACCGACCACAACTTGAGGCTTCTGCTTGAAGAAGTCCCATTGCCTCACAACGATGTTCTGCGAATCCCCGCTCTCTTCAAGAATGTTACGTATCCCTGGCCATCTAATCTTGACGGACTCCCCCCGCGCCTGCACCGAGTCACTCCTGGACAGAGTCAACTAATTGCTTTCCTTCCAGCTGCCATCAACGGTATTGTCATCGGATCTGATTATGTGGCTGCGAAGCCTTGGGGTCCAATTGTCGATGATCAGGATATCTTTGAGGAGGCGGTGCGAGACGTGTACGGTCAAGCGGGGATGAAGGTACATTTTGTTGACGATTTCATGTCCCATCACGTAAATGGAGGCGAAGTCCACTGCGGCACGAATACCCTTAGAGATACAAGAGTCAAATGGTGGAGCTAAAAGCCCATACCAGAGCCGCAATACAGGACTAACGTGCAGGTAATGACTACTGGACTGATAGCATGGTATTAATGCCTTTTATGTGCCTGACTTTTTACTAGGGTTGCTAGTCTAGGCGCTTATATTTCTAGCAGCCCCAGTTATTGAATAGAGGAATATATATTAATATAACGTGTTTGATAAGTGAGTTGACCAGACAAGTGAGTTACCATCCACAACCCCTCTTTCGGCATAACCCCTCTTTCGGCAAGCAAAATAAAAAAAGCTTCACCAAAACTCATCAACTTCACTTACACAAATATTGGCCAAAATAAATAGCTACTTGGAGGACAATGCCTTTGCTGATCATAGAAATGATTGGAGTTAACGATTGTAGCCCTCTAAGGCTGTGCGGGGTACGCAATGTATGCATACCGTGCTATGGAAATAGTGTTGATTCAATCATCAATTTCCTCACCGCTCTTTTCTATGTTTTTTGGCATTTTTCTGCGACAACGACAAAGAAATGCCTAGATCGAGACTTCGATGGAAATATACAGAGGAAGACATGGCAGAGGCAATATTGGATGTAACTGACGATGGCTTTTCGCCCCCTCAAGCCGCTCATAGACGGGGAGTGCCTCGGAGCGCTCTAATAGATAGACTTAACGGCCGCGGGGCCGTGAAAGAGCAGATCCACCCTCATCGACGCTTGTCCAAGAGCCAAGAGGATAGGCTGGCTCTCTGGATTCTCCGTCAGGAGCCCTTGGGCTATGCTCCGTCCCACAGTCAGACCCGCGCTTGTATCATGGGCTTGTTGAGGCAGCAGGGCGAACGTCCCAACTTAGGACGCAACTGGGTGACCAAGTTTATCAATCGCCGCGCAGACCTAAAGACGAAGATAGGGAGACGTCAAGAAGCCAAAACGTTCGACTCTTTTACACCTAAAGCGGTTCATTGGTACTTTGATATCAGGGAGGGCCAATATGGTTGGATCAAGCCTGAAAACACCGTCAACGTTGATGAGGGGGGTATTATGACTGGTTTCGGCAAGCATTCACCTCTATTCTTTGCCAATTCTTGAATTTTGGCCGACTAACCCTCTGGGTTCAGGCCTAGATAGTCTGGTCGTTGGAAGCGCGGACCCGAAGCGCAAGGCGTTTCTCAAAGGACCACAAACTCGAAATTGGACTTCATTTATCGAAGCTATCACTGCTGACGGCCGCGCTTTGACTCCTGGCATAATCTTCAAGGGGAAAGAACTACAGAAACAGTGGTTTCTTGACGAGTTCAAGCAGATAGCAGACTGGTATTACATAATATCGCCCAACGGGTGGACTGATGACCACATTGGCATCGAATGGCTTGAAAGAGTTTATCTGCCCCAGACTACGCCTGCTGACGAGTTAGACGCGAGACTGATCATTTTAGATGGTCATGGAAGCCATGCAACAGTATGTTCTCCATTTTCCCCACCTTAAGATCAGTGCTGAGTGATGGAAGGATGAATGGATGGCCACGTGCTTTTTGAACAACGTTTATTGCTGCTATCTACCAGCACACTGCTCTCATGGACTCCAGCCACTGGATAATGGAGTATTCAACGCGTTGAAGGCTGCATATCGACGAGAGTTGGAAAGGTTCGCCTCGTTGACTGATTTCGCTCCAATGGACAAGGTCAATTTCATCAGGGCCTACGCCAAGGCTCGCCGAGCTGGAATGACTAAGAAGAACATACTGTCTAGCTGGAGGGTCACTGGAAACTGGCCCATTTCACGTGCTAAAGCATTACGGCACCCTGAAATCCAACAAGATAGGCCAAACGGCAGCCCAAGAGTGACTCCTGAACCCAGGCCGTATCTTGGCTCGGACGATACACCACAGACGAGCCGTCAAATTCGTGATCTTGGGTTGAACAAAACCCCAAAGACGCGGAGACGGTACAACGTGATAGCCAAGGTATTTGAAGCTCACCAGCAGACAGCAGCGGCGCATACTCTGAGGATTGCCAGCCTAGAGGAAGAATTGGCTCGGCTGAAAAGAGGGAAGAAGAGGAAGGCGGTGCCGAATCCTAACAAACGATTTATGACTCTTGGAGAGACTCTAGCTGGTAAGGAGCCCATACCAGAAGGGACGACTCGTTATACGCCTGTCGGGGTGGAATTCGTCTCTTCAAGCGAGCAAGAGTCAGAATCGGAGGCTGGTCTGTTATCGAAGTCAGAGAGGAAAACATACCCCACCAACCACCCAGGCGGTCGCGGCGGATGGTGAAAAAAACCAGAGTACAATAGATAAACCCTATTTATGATTTATAAAAAGAAAAATTTCACGGATTTCTATCAATTCGGTCAAGTTCTGTGTAAGTGAAGTTGTTGATTTTTGGTGGTGGCTTTTTTATTTTGCTTGCCGAAAGAGGGGTTGTGGATGGTAATTACTGCACTGTACACCTAAAAATATCCTACCCTATAGTATTTTACTTCTTAAATAAAATAGTTAAAAGTCTAATAAAAATATTTCTTATAATAGTATAGTTAAATTTACTAAATAGTATTTTTAAAATATTTTTAGCTATTTTATTTTATATAAAAAAGCTTAGTTATACAATATAAAATACAGTATAAATAGGTTTTGAAGTTTATAGCTATATATAATTTTTTTTAAAATCTAAAAAAAAATTATAGCTTATTTTAAAACTTATATAGAAGCTATTAAAATTATAGCAAGGTTAGGCTTAATTTGAATTTTAAAGAATTCTTTAAAATCCGGGTTTAAGGTGGAAATAAGAGTGATCAACTCGCTTATCAAAGACGTTAATATAACGTAGATGATAAGCGGGTGTTACAGATAAGCGAGTGTTACAAAAATCCCTCATACACCTCACTTTCTATCTGATCAATTAATTCTCAACCACCCAATATGCCACAATTAAATGAAGAGGCTAAGATTCTTCTTGCTCTTCAGGCGCTCCAAAATAACCCTAAGTTAAAGCTCCGACGAGCTGCAGAGATATATGAAGTTGGTCCTATGAAGCTATAGCGCCGATGCAAAGGCATACTCTCTATACATGATACTATCCCAAAGTCGCGGAAACTATCTGATCTAGAGGAACAGATCATAGTTCAGTATATTCTCGACCTCGATTCGCGAGGATTTCCTCCTCGGCATCGTGGTGTTGAAGAAATGGCCAATCGACTGCTTGCTGATCGCGACGCATCACCAGTTGGCAAGCGCTGGGCTATCAATTTCGTCAAGCGGCAACCAGACCTCAAGACGCGTTTTCAGCGGAGATATGACTATCAAAGGGCTAGATGTGAAGATCCGACTATTATTCGCAATTGGCTCAGGCTCGTACAGAATACAATCGCGAAGTATGGTATCCGATCAGATGATATCTATAACTTTGATGAGACCGGCTTTATGATGGGCATGATTGGAAGCGGTATAGTTATTACAGGCGCAGAGAGGCGTGGAAAGCCAAAACCTGTGCAGCCTGGAAATCGGGAATGGGTTACAGCTATCCAGGCGATTAATGCGGAAGGCCGGGCGATTGATCCATTTATCGTGGTTGCAGGCCAATATCACCTTGCCAATTGGTACCGAGAAAGCAACCTCCCGGGCGATTGGGCTATCGCCACCACCCAAAATGGCTGGACAGATAATGAGACGGGTCTCGAGTGGCTAAAGCACTTTAACCGATGCACAACTAACCGATCAACTGGTCCCTATCGCCTTCTAATCCTTGATGGTCACGAAAGCCACCACTCGGCCGACTTTGAGATATATTGTGAGGAGCATAATATTATTACGCTTTGTATGCCGCCTCATTCATCTCATCTACTTCAGCTCTTGACGTCGGGTGCTTTGGGCTGCTGGAAAAGGCATATGGTCGAGAAATTGAGCATCTGATCAGAAACTCTATAACGCATATTTCCAAGACCGAGTTCTTCCCGGCCTTTTATGCCGCTTTTCAGGCCACTATGACCGAGAAGAATATTAAGGGAGGTTTTAAGGGAGCTGGACTTGTTCCTTTTGACCCAGAAAGTGTAGTCTCAAAGCTTGATGTGCAGCTACGGACTCCAACGCCTGCTGAGGAGGAAGCAGGCCAGGCATAACCTTGGACTTCAAAGACCCCAAAGACAATTATTAAGGCTGTATTGCAGTCTGAATACCTTGAAAGACGAATTAGAAAGCATCAAAGCAGCTCTCCAGAGTCAATTTTAGAAGCACTAAAGTCTCTTTCGAAAGGAACGAAGGCAGTTATGCATGAGATGGCATTAATGAGGTCTAAGATGCAAGACCTTCGACGGGCAAATAAGACACTAAGCCGGCGCCAGAGGGCAAAAAGGACCCGCCTACAGAAAAGAGGGGCGATGACTCTAGAGGAAGGTAGGAAAGCAATTGGCCAGAAGGATGTTGATGCGCAGGGGGTGGCCGAATCGTCGAGAAGTGGTGGTCAAGGAGGGTCGGTACGAGTGAATGAAAGGCGTTGTGGAACATGCGGCAAAACAGGTCATAATACAAGAATGTGTCAGATAGTTGTCGTTATGTCTGGGGAAGAGTATAGCGATTAGTTTTAATTGATTGGATAATTTGTTGTGTTTTTATGGCGATTTTTATCTTAAAGGGTTAAGATTTTTGTAACACTCGCTTGTTTGTAACCCTCGCTTATCACGTACGTTATAGCTATAAACTTTAAAGTCTACTTATACTGTAAAATACACTGTATTTTAAGGTTTTCTATATAACGTGGTTGATAAGCGAGCGCCGCACTGCACTGTACAGCTAAAAAGAGCTTACCCTATAGGGATTTAAACCTTAAATAAAATAGCTAAAAGTCCAATCAAATATTTTATAAAATAGTATAACGTGGTTGATAAGCGAGCGACGCAGACAAGCGAGCGACGCACTATACTGTATGTAACGGTTGCACAAGCCGTTAAACCACAGGGCAAAAGATCGGGCCATAATCGCTATGCAAGCAATCATGGGTGTGCTACAGCTGCCTTATAGAAGCCTTACAGCGCTGTTACGGGCACGAATCGTAACACTGTACAGCTAGAAATAGCCTACCCTATAAGACCTAACTATCTTAAATAAAATAGTAAAAAATCTATAAAAAGTATTTTCTAATATAGTATATCTAATTATAAAAGTATATATTTTTTTTAGATTTTAAAAAAAATTCCTTTATAGAGAAAAAGCTATTTATACAGTGTAAATTACAGTATAAATATAAAATAAGGTTTATAGCTATAAGGAATTTTTTTAAAAATCTAAAAATATTTCTATAGCTTAATTTAAGACTTATATATAAGCTATTAGAATTATAACTATTTTAGGCTTAGACTGAGCTTTTTATAAGCTTTTAAAATCTGGATTTTAAGGTATATAGTGCAGTGCGACGCTCGCTTATCAACCACGTGTGACGGTTGGGGTTTCCAAACAGGTAAACTAGTCCGTACTAGGTTTATGTTTGCAGAATACGTAGGGCGTATAGACTGAGCGGTTGGTGTCACGTCTCTTAATAGTCAATAGTGCGTGTCAGGCTTATTGAGGTAAAGAAGTCTTGTTGATAGCTGGTAAGCTAAGTTCTATCTAGTGCTAAGTGAATGTGTATATATACTTGGGTGATCACGATGAAATGTCCCTGATCACTGGGTGACTGTCTTGATCACGGAGTGATCGCGAAGTGATCACGATGACCGTTTGGTAGAGGGTGGTGATCACCTTGTGATTGGTCAAATTTTGTGGGGTACACGTGACGTAGCCGCGTAGGTCGTAACACCACGTTATTTAGTTTTATTAGATTATATTTTTAAACATTTTTAGCTATTTTATATTATATATAAAACCTTAAAATACAGTGTATTTTACAGTGTAAATATACTTTTAAGCTTATAGCTATACAGGATTTTTTTAAAAATCTAAGAAAATCAATATAGCTTGATTTAAGACTTATATATATATACGCTATTAAATTTATAGCTATTTTAGGCTTAGTTTGAACTTTTTATAAGCTTTTAAAAACTGGATTTTAAGATATATAGGGTAGTGCGGCGCTCGCTTGTCTGCGGCGCTCGCTTATCAACCACATTATACTAAATTACGTAAAAATCTTTTAAAAATACTTTCTAATAAAGTTAACTATACTATTTTAGGAAAACCTTTTATTTAATTTTTAGCTAATTTATTTAAGCTTTAGAATGCTATAGGGTACGCTATTATTAGCTGCACAGTATGCTGGCCAACTCACTTGTCTGGCCAACTTGCTTATCAACTATGTTAATAAGTTCTCTATCCCTTTTACTATTAACTTTTATAGCTAGTCTAATTTATATATATTAGAGCCCTAAGTGCAGGTATCCTTAGAGGTTATAATAATACTATCTGTAACTGCACTTATTATGCTATTTTTCGTCATATTGTGCCCTGCTTAACTTTCTAAACGGCTATCTGTACGATGTTAATAAAGATTGTAAAGATTACAAGGATTATCCTTATATACTGATATGGAAGGCAGTCCAGTCACTTCTACATGGGACTATGGGGCGAGTAAACCCTTTAGGCTGTTACTTCAAACCATGATATTACTAATATATGCCTTGTCGAGCGAACACCTAAAGCTACAATAAACACATAAAGCATCTGTGCTAGGATATGAATCACAATAGCGGTGCCATTGTTCTCCTCTCCTTTGCACGTCTCCATCTTTTTTCATCATCTCTCATTTTTAGGGCGCATTCTTCAGACACTCGTCGATTTCCTTCTTGAACTTCTCACGAATGACTTTCCGGTTCAGCTTATGCGTAGCAGTGACAAGTCCCTGGATATCGGTCAATATGGCTGCACCTAGATAACTCTGGGTTGTTTGAGACTTACGCTTGGTGGGGTCCACTCCTCATCGGTGATGACGACGCCGGACACAATTTCCATGCTAGCTAGGCCAGAGCGCTTGCCGGTGCTCTGAAGATCCTTGAGAATGAGGCTGCGAACCTTAGGGTCGTAGGGCATGCTTTGCTCATTTACACCTAGGCCCTTGATCTTCTCAGCGAGAACGGTCTCGTTGGGCATGACGACTGCGATGGGGCGGGAGTGTTGAGAGTCGGCGTGTACCATAACGTTTATTATGGTTTGGGTGCCTCGGTAGACAGACTCGAGCTTCTCCAGGGCGATATACTCACCGCCCTGCGTCTTGACAAGATTCTTGATCCGGTCGATGACTCGCAGATGGCCGTTGTCGTCGAACTCTCCGATATCACCAGACTTGAACCACCCATCGCGAGTAAGAGCCATATTCGTCTCCTCGGGGTTGTCATAGTACTCTTTTATGATCGGAACACCCTTAAGCCATATCTCACCCTGAGGAACCTCTGCGTCCGTCGAGTATCCAATATCGGGAATGGAGACCAATTTCACTTCAATAGCAGCAGGGACAGGGCCAATTGCATTGGGTGAGTACTCAAGTGGGCATCCCAAGGCGCCGTTGGCGCAACTTTCAGTGAGGCCATAACCACCCAGCATAGGGGCGAGGACCATGGATAGGAAGTGCCTGGTGCCGGCAGAAATGCCGCTAGCACCGTTCATGGTGAATCGAAGTCGGCCACCAGTCAGTTCTCGAACCTTGCTGAAGACGATTTTGTCAAATATTCCAGCTCCGGGGAGCTTTTTTCTAGACATGAAGGTCTTAAAGCTGAAGGCGCTCCAGAAGAGCGCCTTGATGACAGGGCTAGAGGCGTCGAGTTTGGCTATGACACCCTTCTTGACGGTTTCCCAGATCTGAGGAACCCCGACCATGACAGTGGGCCTGAACTCCCGCATATCACCAGCGCAGTTCTTCACTGAGGAGTCGGCGAGCGTTCTGGGGTTACCGTATCCAAGGGTTCCACCAATGAACAAGACAAGGTTCTCAAGCGCCATCTCGAAGACGTGGGCTAAAGGCAGGTAGGCAAGCACGTCCTCCTTGTCGCTAACGCATTCTTCAACACAGGTATAGAGACCGGCAACTATAGCCGAGGGAGTCAGTCAAGCCCGTAAATGGGGCAAGTAGTGTGTAAAAATAGGATTGCGAATGTACCTCCAGCAACGAGCGCCTCGTGCGTGATGCAGACCCCCTTGGGAGGACCGGTAGAGCCGGAGGTGTACATAATGCAGTAGAGGTCGGGGCCTTTGGCCGGCACCGAATCAACCGGGTTGTCCTCGCCCATCTTTCGCAGCTCTTCGAATGTCAGAACCTTGAGCTCGGCGTGGGCGCGCTTGAACTCTTCGATCTCATCCCCAGTCGCAAATATGCAGCCTTCGTTGACAATGACGGTCTTGACATTGGACTTTTTAAGGGGACGGGCGGCAATCTGGAGGAGGTGAGGGTCGACGTACATAGCATCGGCCTTAGTCTGGAGGAGGGTGTGTTCAAGGCCGCTTTCGCCGAGTGTATCGTAGGCGGTGACTATAGAGATAGACTGGGACGCGCAGCCGTGGGACATGGAAATCCAGCTTATGCTAAGGAGATTGTGAGCGCGATCCGACATGAGTTGACCACAGGAGAAATATACCTCGTGGTACCGAAGAGATGAAGCTTGTGCTTCGATGTCAGGCCTAATCTGCGCAAGCCATAGCCAACCTGAAGTGCAAGCTGCTCGTACTCCTTGAACGTCAAGGACGAAAATTTTGAGAGCTCAAATAATTGCCACTCCTTCTCGAGCTCCTGGATCTCGCCGTCAACGACCTTTTGGACCTTCCTCCTCTCCTTGTACAGCTTAACGAGCTTCCGGGAGCCGACGGCGCGGTGGTTGGGGTAGACGCGCGCGCTACGACGGACGATATCGAATACAGTGTGGACGTCGTTGACGGGACGGTTGACGAGGCCGCCCTTGGCACAGGGATGGCGACGCGGGACGGTCTCGCCGGGGATCTTTGCATATCCGGGAGCTTCAATGGTGAACGGCGGCTTATGTACCTGTTTCAAGGGTATGAGACCCGACGTGTAATCCATCGTAGCAACTTTGATAGTACGGCGGGGGGCGAAAAAATATCAGTCCATTCTATAGAACGTTTTGTATGGAAAGAAGGCGGGTTTGGTCGTGCATTCAGAGTCCGAGGGGAATAATATGGAGGTGTATTAGTGCAGGAGCGATATGTGGCAAGACCTTCAATGCAACTACCGCTGGACGGAGGCCAGCGCAGACTAATATATTGGAGTATGATAACTACTGACGACATTCTGACAGCTTCAAAACAAGATACGTTTATATGAGCAGCAGCTGATGCACAAGCTTCTTGGCTGAAATAGAAACTCTGTCTCATTCGGGCTTAGCGAGGCGTGGCGCTTTTTAGCCAACGTAACGTACCCCTCAACAAGAGATGATGCGGCAAATAAAGCCATTGCCTAGCAAGACGGTTACAAATATCGATAACCCAGGGACTTAGAGATGCGCTGCTAGGTATACTAGTTAGTATTGATTTCAGGATGCTAGGCTAGTATCGTTTGGATTATGTCTCTTCCAGGCGACCTGTAGCAATCTCAAATCTGATTGTGGCTCGTACTGCGTCCATGTCTGGTGTCCATTTCTGTCCATCTGATGCAGCCTTGCCTCCTAGATGGAAGGAGAGATTGCCGGGTTTTTCCTCCGTGCATTGCAGCATCTCTCTGCGGTATGTCGTCCACTTTACTCATTAGAAGAGGAAATGCTCTACCGTTTCTTTTGCCCGTCCACATGGGCATTGATCTGTCGGTGCTGCCCTGATCTGATAAAGATAACTGTTCAATCGCGTCATTCCGGTTCTGAGCTGCGCAAGCACGCTGGCCTCTTTCCATGATAGTTGGTCGTATAGTAGGCGTGTATGTTTTCCAGGGAGAGCAAAGTCAACCTATCTAGTATGCCTGCCAACTCCATCTAGTAGCGTCCTCTCTCTTCGTAGATCTACCCTTGTTCGATTGAGAATTGTGGTCTTTGCTTCAACCGCTCCTCTCCGTAGCGTGACGTACGGCTCCGTCGCATGACGAGCCGACATCTTAGCTATCATCTGGATTTCGAGCTCACTCTTAGATAATAGCCAGATGATATTGACTCTATTCCCGTCTCCTCGGAGCTCCTCTACAGCATCATATATCTCTCGGATATGCCCTTCACCCGATGGTTGGCGAGGGTTACCTATTGCTTGTGCCGCCGATCTGTTACTCGTCAAGATCACAATGACTCGATGCTTCATCTCCGGCAGGCAGGCGAGGCCACGAGCAATAGCTGCTAGCTCAGCTGTGTGGGGATTGTGTTCCTCCCTCGTACCCAGGGTGACCGAAAAGGTCTCGATGATCTTGCGGGCTCTTGCCACGGATATGGGGATCCTAACGGCCCCTCCATGCCGACTAGATCATTCCTCGCGGAGCTGCTTGTCGCTATCCTAACTCCCCATCCTGCTCTGGCTAGCTCTTTGATCTTGTTTTCTTCTTCCTCTCCTTGTGTGCTCAATGTGACCTTCACGCGTGCTCCCCAGGGCGCGAGGGTAAATGGCTGGATAATTTCCATGTAACTCTCTGCATACATTCGCTATACGCCTAAGCGGAGATATAAAGCGTCTAAAAGCTTTGCTTCCTCATAGGAGATTCCGGACCGGGTTGGTTCGCGGTAGCATATATATATCTACCTATAGCTTGCTTGCTCTTCTCCAGAACCGTTCGTGGATAGTCGCTATGTGGGCTTTAGCCTCAGCTACTCCTGTCGCCACGCTTATAAAGGACCCTATAACCGCCTGCGCTCCTACTCTTTATACTCGATGAATGGCATACACCGATGCTGTTTTACATACATGCATCCAGACATTGGAGGCGTAGTCCACCACAGGGGCTACCATAGCTGTAAAAAGCTGTCTCGTTGTCGAGAGGGCCATTCCCTTCAATCGTCTCAATTCCATCGCCGCTTCTAAACCCTTTGTTGCTGCCCTTGCGATGTGTTGCTTATAGTGAAGGCGCGAGTCCATGACCACCCCAAGAATCTTGACCTGATCCGTTGGGACAACTTCCTCGCCCTTGATGGTGAAAGGTTCCGAGTCTATTCTGCCTGTGTACCTGGTGAAATGTATGATCGCCGTTTTTTCTGCCTCAAACGTCGCACCGCTGCGTCTCTCCTAGCCAAGAGCTTTGACAATTATTGCTTATACTCCTCTCCGGTTGCTCTGGGCAGTCGGTCCCGATACCCACGCCGTGTAGTCATCGACGAAGGCGATGGCACCACCATTTCTGCCGATCTGAGTCTGCACTAGATCTGCGTTGAAAAATAGAAACAGTATCGGCGACAAGGGCGACCCTGTGGAAGTCCTGCTTGTGGCAGAGGTCGGCTTTCGGAACTTTGGCCATTAATTACAATGGTTGCAGTTCGCTCTGAACAAAAGGCATCGATCCAGCGCAAGAGACCCTCGAGGATCCCTCTCGTCCCTGTAGGTGATCCTGACGCGGTGGGGATTCTTTGGGTCCTTAGTCACCGCTCGACATCGCCAGGTGGGATTCTCCAGTTCGGAGCGGACTTCATTCTCCACTGTCGCTCGGATGGTCCCGGCTGTGGACCTGGCATCGTCATCTTCTGTTCTCGTAACGTCGACTGTGCAGTAGAGGGCGTCTGTGGGGTTCGGAGGAGCGGCTAAGGTCCTCGAATCGTTATGGGGTAAGAACGGTGGCAGCCGCGTGACGTCGGCATATGATCGTTGGGGTCCGTCCGTTGCATTCGTAGCGATAGTTTCGAGCTCCTCGCGGACCTGCTGTATTTCCTCAGTCATCTACTTCTTGATCTCAACCATCTCTCTGCTCATATCCTGCACTGTCGCTTTCTGTCTTTTGACAAGTTCCCTGGTCATCTCAATCTGTTCCTTCAGCGCTTCCTGCAGCTGTTTGGTCTTCCTGCGTGACTTCTCCCAGGAGATCCAGAGCTTTCTGCAGCATTGCCCTTCCATCGCTGCGGCTGCTGCCGCCGCCGCTACTCTTTCGGACTTCGGTCGGCCGGCACGGTACGCGTCGCCTGCGGGTGTTCTTTCGCGTTTCTTTGGCGGTGTCTTTCAATTGTCGCGCGGTGTCTCGACTTTGCTCGTGGGTCTCACACCTTCAGCAAAAAGCTGATCTTGAGTGATGGGCCGCATCTCAAGCTAGCGCAACGTCTTGGAGGTAGTGCCATCATCATCACATTTGGGCGTGACGTTTGCCGCAGTAAGGAATGAGCTGCGAGAACCAGAAGATGAAGTCAGCTTGAGACTAGTTTGTTGTTCTCAGCCATAGAACAGGCAATCCTTGGGGTTTAGTGCCTAAAGCTGAGGTTCTGAACAGGGTTGCTGCACCACCCTTTTTCCTCTCATCACAAAGACATTCGATATGCTGACGGCTTCCTCATGCTAGGTCAGGCGGAACTACAAGCCGCTTTGTTTTAGTACTGAAGACCTTAATTCTTCGCTTCAACCAGTCGATGTAATTATGAGAATTACCCTGCCTTCAACATGACATGGAATAGCCCATCAAGTTTTAGCACCAGCAAAATCGCATCGGAAGAAGCCAATATCCGGCTTACCAAGAAAACGAAACCGAAGGGAACTCGGGCAGAATGCAGCGGTTAAGTCAGGAGATGGCTTTGACGATGCATTGCGAACTCTGCATGCACGAAACCGAGATAGCGACAGGACCTCGAGTCATGAGCTCGACATGTATCGTCACCTGGCATCACCAAAACAAGCCAACGACGGATTGGCACAGCGCTCTCAACAAGTCAAGTCAAGCCAAGCCAGAGCTCTAGTTTGTCTTGATTTGTTAAGTTAGCGGTCTGACTTGACTTGACTTGGCTTGACTTGATATCTTGTCAAGCCTATTCAAGCCGTGTTAGTAAGCAGGCCGCCATCGTGAGCTCAACGGCAGACTAGAATCTACGGATAAAACAGTCATCTAGAACAAGAGCCCGGCTTTAGATCAGGGGATTTCGCCGCCAAAACTTTACACAAGTGAGTATCTCCATCGTCAGATCTTGGAGAGAGTGTCGCTGCGAAAGAGCTTGGCGAGGCTGAAGACCCTCTCAAATCAAGTTCGGATAAAAGTCTCCCCGACTTGAGGCTGCGTGGTCTGTGATTTATAGCTCATATGCGCACTGGACTTGATAATTGACCTGATGAGGGTTTAAGGACAATACTTAGTGTGCATAGGAGGGTTAATTGACGCAACTTTGTCAGCCAGCCATACCCAAAGAATGCCCCCCTTCTTATGTATTTATTTACTTATTTATTTTTAACCTGTCCCGCAGATAAGCAACGAGTAGACCGTGGTGTCAGCACCGGTTGCTTGTGACATGAATCTAGGGTCAGTTAATACACCATCAAGGATCAGCTAAAGCAAGAGCTTCCGTCTGGAACAGGAGGTGCAGACACCCAAAGAGAGTGCTGGTCTATGATAATGAGGGCGCAAGACCGAGCATGTTGATCACCGCAACCCAATAAGACCGGTGAGCAATTATGCGTTGACATTTACGACATTTACAATTGTATTATGCTTAAATACAAAGTTCGACTTAAACCACCGCCAAACCCGACACTTGACTGCCCTTGTACTAGGAGGCCGTATGTATGGTAGTCAAGTTTGAGTTATCAGGGTCCAGATCTAGAACCCAGGAGCCAGAAGACTAGATGCGAAGCAAACTAAGGCAAAGAGGGATCTATCATGAAACGAGGCAGAGTGAAAAAAGGCTAGGCTAGATATGGAAAATAGGTTGCATATGTGGCCAGAGACTTTTGTTTAACGTACTATGTCTGCAACTTCACCGCTTCGTGATCCTAAAGTGATCTCTTTTGGGTTTCACCAGTCAGGGTGTGGAAAGGACCACAATAGCCGGACCTTCTATGCATGGCTGCTGGAGTCGCAAAATGGACAATTAATGTGTATAATACAAGTCTACAGACGCCCTGATATAGAACTATCGTCTGCCTGATGACTTGATACATGCGCTTGGCTTGGCCTCTGCAGCACAGGCTTGGGCGATGCAAAATGAAATGCGCATATGGGGCATGTATCATGTTGCGCAAGGTACCACGTAGCAATACAATCTGAGTGGAAGGTATGCTCACACGCCAGGTGACGAACCATATCAGTATCCTGAATAACCTCTAGGCAGATGGAACTGAATAGGGAGGTCAGTGATCAGCCAAGTGCGGCTTACAATTACTGAGGAGTCAAGAGGACGTACCATGTCATGTCCGAACTCAGCATCGCCCAAGAGACGTGCACTCCGTCTGCAAGCTCCCGCCTCATCTCTTTGCTTGTTTTTGGGGGAGCAAAAACATCTAGATGAGACAAATCTCTGGCTTCAGTGCCAGTGGTTTCTGTCGATGCAGGTCCTGGGGAGCTACTAGACCCTTCTGTGCCTGCAGTCCTGCCATATCTCATCAACTCGTATAATCTGTATTGCTATTAGCCGACTGAACAGATATCAGTTTCCAATAATTAAGAAAGACATATATTACCTGGGAATACATATGAGAAACAAAACCACCACAACCAAAAGTGGCATTGTCATGACCAGGACCCATCCTGGTAGTGTATGGGTTGAATCCTGGTTACCAGTGTTCGAAGAAGCGGGAGTAGTATTGTTTATTGTAGGCATGATTTCTACGTGCACGGGCGAATCAAAGGTTCTGCGCCCTTCAAGCAAGGGCACAAAGGCAACCAACAGGGTTTATGTGCTTCAAATGATTTCAAACATGGTGGGTCCTGTGTAACCTGACCCTGCATTCTTAGTTCGGGTTAAAAGCGTGGTGGTGTGCTCTCGGCTGGATCCGCCCTATGATCTGATGGATATGGTCTGTACCATTGCCACCGCCATCTCGCCACATCATCATTGAGTGAGTCAAAAAAAGACCGAAGTCCCGAATCTCCCGTACTAAGTGCATCTCGTGCCCAGAACTTAGTTCAATGGCTGGCATGTACGAGAAACCCACCTTTTTCTTCCAGATGAACACCGACTAATCAGGGTTTTACAATGTAGTCAGCCAGTGATACTAAAAAGATGCGCCCAGAGAGGCATAATCATTATCTATAACAAGATTTAGGACTTATCAGGTTGACTGAGGCAACGTACTGACGGGGGTCAATGCATTGGATAGAATCCAAAAGAACGCCTTAGCACATAAAGATACAGGATGGCTAAATCTGCTTTCTAAATTTGCTCATATGATCACGATTAGTGTGGTAAAGGTAAAGAAAGTTGGAGAAATCACAAAACTAGGTTCTTGTGACATGAAAGGCATAAGCTATCTGGTAAGGGAGATATATCACTCGCCCCGCGCATCACAAAACTGAACAATTCTTTCTGCTCATTAATTGGGTAACATAACGTATCCCTTTGAGTGCCACAGCCCTTCAGGAGCGTCACAACAGGGATATATAGCCAATCAAAGTAAGTAAATCAGCCGCTACAGGCCAACTTGTACTCAAGCCGCTATAGAGGGTTGCCAGCCAATTGAAATTGCTGAATTAGATGGCTATACCGCCAAAGAGGTAGCCCAGTTACAGGCGAAGACAGCCCTTTCAACTGCGCTTGCGGCGGAGCTTTTGTCACCTTCTTGTACGTGGGGTAAAGTGGGTCGAGATACCTACTGAAGGGCTGTGGCACTCAAAGAGATATGATAAGCTGGTGCACCAAAAATCCCTCAATCTAGCACCTCACTCTCCGACCAGATAATTCTCAACCAGAAAAGATGTCTAACTATAATACAGAGAGCTAAATCCTACTTGCACTTGAGGCCCTCCAAAATAACCCCAAAACTAAAGCTCCGGCCAACTGCTCGCGCCTACCAGGTTGACTATTGGAAGTTACGTCGCCGTTATAATGGCATTCAATGACAACTCGATAGGGTTCCAAAAACACACAGACTATCTGATCTAGAAGAAGAGATTATAATCCAATTTATTCTCAACCTAGATTCGCGAGGATTTCCCCCCCGACTGCGATTTGTTGAAGAAATGGCCAATCGACTGCTAGATGACCGCGATGCGTCACCTGTCGGCAAACGCTGGGCTCATAACTTCGTTAAGCGACAACTAGAGCTTAAGACGCGTTTTCACATAAATATGACTACCAGAGGGCTAAATGCGAAGATCCAACTGAAATCCGGAAGTGGTTTACGCTTGTGTCAAACATAATCGCAAAGTACGGTATCCGAACAGATGATATCTGGAACTTTGATGAGACTGGCTTTATGATGGGCATCAAGATGGCCGGAATGGTCGTCACAGGCTCAGAAAGGCAGGGAAGGCCAAAATCAGTACAGCCTGGAAACCGGGAATGGATTACAGTGATTCAGGCGATTAATGCAGAAGGTCAATCGATCGCGCCATTTATCATTGTTGCAGGCCAATATCACCTTGCCAATTGGTACCGAGAATGTGACCTCCCGGGCGATTGGGTTATTGCAACGAGCCAAAATGGCTGGACCGATAACCAACTAGGCCTCGAGTGGCTAAAGCACTTTGATCGATCTACAAGTAAGCGAACAAACAGTCGCTATCGTCTTCTGATCCTCGATGGCCATGAAAGTCACCATTCAGCCGACTTCCAGATATAATGTGAGGAGAACAATATCATCACACTCTGTATACCAGCTCATTCGTCTCATCTGCTTCAGCCACTCGATGTTGGGTGCTTTGGGCCGCTAAAAATGGCATATGGTCGAGAAATAGAGCCTCTGATCAGATGCTCTATAACGCGTATTTCGAAGACCGAGTTCTTTCCCGCCTTTTACGCCGCTTTTCGAGCTACTATGACGGAAAGCAATATCCGGGGAGGTTTTAGAGGAGCTGGACTTGCTCCTTTTGACCCGGAAAATGTGCTCTCAAAGCTTGATGTGCAGCTACGGACCCCAACGCCTGCCGAGGAGGTTACTGAACCCTCGACCCCATGGGTTTCAAAGACGCCAAAGACAGTACTTGAGGCCCAGTCTCAGTCTAAATACCTCGAGAGACGGATTAGAAGGCATTACAGCAGCTCTCCGGAGTCAATTATTCAAGCTGTGAAGTGTTTTGAGAAGGGAACAAGTATAGTTATACACAAGTTTACCTTACTAGAGGCCAGGGTCAAAGAGCTTGAACAGGCGAATGCGATACTAAGCCGGCGGCATAGGGCAAAAAGGACTAGATTACAGAAGGGAGGGGCTATGACTGTAGAGGAAGCATCGCAAGTGATTGATCAAATGGATGTTGATACGCAGGTAGTAGCCGAATCGTCGAAAAGTAGTAGTCAAGGACGGTCAGCGCGACCGGGGGTCCGGCGCTGTGGTGTATGCAGCAAGGTCGGGCATAATGCAAGGACCTGTCAGGTAGTGATTGAGACATCTGGGGAAGAGTAGAGTAAGTAATTTTAATTAACTAGATAGTTTATGGTGTTTTTATTATCTCTTTGACCGGCATAAGGCATCCAAAGGTCACTCGCCCCGCTTTGCCCCACTTATTTCGAGAGTACCTGAGGGGTACGTAAAGTTCTCGTCAGACAGCTTCTTTATTCAACACCACCAAAATCATCAAAATCCTCATACAAATTGACCCTAACGAGTCTCAATTAAAACAATGAGCTCCCAAGAGATACATATACTAGATGATCACAGCTTTGATAGCCCGCCTTTTGTGATAGCTGCTAATGACCCCACCGGCACACCTGATTTTCCGCCCGAAGAGGGCTGCGGTGATGATTTTCAACCTTTCAACCTAGAATATCGTGATTTTCAGATCAACCCTCTACCCCAGAAACCACTTGAATTATTCCAGCTTTTCGTACCTATTTCCCTTGTACAGTCATGGGTCAGATATACTGAAGACTGGGCTTTTTTTTGCGCTGATAATGGCGTCAAAGATAGCTGGAATACCCCCCTTTCTGACCACTCGCGATTGCATGATTGGGAAGGCATCTCCACCGCTACAGCCTATGTATGGCTTGGTATCCTTATTTACCTAGGAATTCATAGGGAAATATCCCTTGAGGA
>LBNR01000074.1:0-18317 GCA_001262555.1 Fusarium nygamai | reverse complement strand
ATCGTTTCCGGCGTGGTCCTTGGCAGGCGTTACTTTGGTCTTTCCTCCTTGACGTTGCACTTGCGAATAGCTTCATTTTGCAGAAGAAGACCCGGCAGCCTCATTGGAAGCCCTATAGCACGCTTCAAGCTTGGAAGGAGTGCATTTATAACGCTATTTTCAACAAGTACGGCACCGATAGTCACAAAAGGAAGAGATACTGTACAGGGAAGGAAGAAGACAGTGAAGATCTTCAAGCACGGCAAAATCACTTACAAAGAGATATCAATCATGTCTTTCGAGGCAGAAATAGCTCTTCGCCTTGCCTAGCTTGCAAAGGCCTGCGCCAAGGGCAGCCTCGACCTGCCAAAAAGGGGAAAAAAGGAGGTTCTTTACAGCCAATATCAGGAAATGCACGAGGTCGGGTTAGCAGGTACGGTTGTAAAGTATGTGATGTAGCTATTTGTAACAATGCTGACTGTTGGTACTTATATCACACGCCATTTTAGGTGTGGATAGAAGTACCTGTCATCACGGTCATTTTGATTGGCCCCTCACCCCTGTCGTGACCTGATGGATGCCTTATGCCGGTCAAAGAGATAATACTAAGTTTGAGGGGTTGAGATTTTTGGTGCACGAGCTTTTTTGGTGCACGAGCTTATCATATACGTTATTCATCATTTGTAGGAAGTCTAAGAAGGCTGATCAGGATCCATTGTAACCGACTTCTACTCATGAAATCACTCGTCACAATACTCAAATTTGTCCATATAATCGTCGTCATCAGCCGCGATGTCCTCAGCGCTGTCAACACCCTCCAGTGGAGAAACGCCTCCGCTCGTCGTGGCTTTGAAGTTAGTGTACGATAGTTAACGTATGGTGATGCGTAAGTGGCTTCGATCGTAAGTGTAAGTGGCGTTACTGGGCACATCAACCCGGTCTGGCGACATATGTACTTATGAAAAGCGTGCCTGCCAGGGCTCTCCTAATATCATCTGTGGCGTCGCCGAGGGTGCTCTTACCCCAGATTTCAGCATCTTTTACCAGTGGAATTACCCGAACATGGGAACCTAGAGTATTGACTGAAGCCCAGAAATAGAACCTGGTACTTGGGGGAGCACGATTATTGAAATATAGCGAAGTGGAGGATGCCTCCTGAGCGACTACGGGGTATTGCCACGTTGTATTTGCAAAGCCTCCCATGTAAGTTACCTAGTGGAATAGGTAGCCTCTTCGAAAATTCTTTTCACCCTTTCACCCTCCCACATGACCACTCCATTGAGCTCTGTTCAGTACCATGCAGTACCCACCTGCCGGTCATACCCACCTACCGGTCAGCGAAAAAAAAAATTCCCATACAAAATGTCAAACTTCACTTGCACAGTGCTTGGCCAAAATTGAAGTTACTTACAGGGAACAGATTGTGTCCTACTGAGAGTTTCATGCTGTTTCATATTGGAATGTTCATTTGTATTTTACACAAGCAGTTTGGTCGCATGGCACTAATGTAAGATTTCTCAAAATGTCTCCTTCATCACCCAGCCTCCCCAAAATTTCATCAAACTTTTATCTATAGCAGCTTCCTTTAATCGCCTTGAAAATGCCTCAACAGTCTTATACAGAGATGATGTCATTGAAGCTATACTGGATGTTACAGATAATCACCTCTCGCAGCACCAGGCCGCCCAGAACCATGGAATGCCTCAAACCACTCTGTCTGACCGATTAAGAGGCCTACCGTCAAAGTTCGAGGTCACCCAACCTGCCCATCTGTTATACAAATCCCAAGAGGCTAGATTAGTTACATGGATACTTCGATAAGAGGCCTTGGGCTATGCTCCTTCCCACAGTCAAGTTCGCGCCACCGTACCTGCCCTGTTGAGACAGCAGGGCCGGGAAAGGCCTATCGGTGTACACTGGCTAGCCAGGTTTCTTAAACGCCATCCAGAGATCGATACGAAGGTAGGGAAACGCCAGGAAGCTTCAAGGTTCAATTCTTTTACCCCAATGGCCGTCAATTGGTACTTTGATATCCGGGAGAGCGAATATGGCTGGATCAAGCCTGAGAACACGGTCAATGTTGACGAGGGTGGTATCATGGCTGGATTTGGTGAGTACTAACAACTTCTGATACAAGACTTACCAATAAATTGCAAAGATAGGTTTGGATTCCTTGGTAATTGGCAGTAGCGATCCCAGGAGGAAGGCCTTCCTCAAAGGCTCGCAGTCCCGCACTTGGACTAGTTTTATCGAAGCCGTCACTGCAGATGGCCGTCTTCTAAAGCCGGGAATTATCTTCAAGGGCAAAGAACTTCAGAAGCAGTGGTTTATTGATGAGTTTAACAAGATCGCCGACTGGTATTATATCACGTCCGATAACGGCTGGGCAGACAACCATATTGTGGTCGAGTGGCTCAAAGAGGTTTATCTGCCCCAAACCCAGCCAGCAGATGAGTCTAATGCAAGGCTCATCATATTAGATGGCCATGGAAGCCATGTATCTGTGGGTGTCTGCCTGTTCTTGATCAGAGATACCGCTGACTGAAATTCCAGGATGAGTGGATGGCCACGTGTTTTTGAACAACGTGTTTTGCTGTTACCTGCCTGCACATTGCTCTCATTGCTTACAGCCACTGGATAATGGTGTTTTGAATGCATCCAAGGCTGCATATCGAAAAGAACTCCAAAAATTGGCAAGCCTGACGGATTCTGCGCCCGTGGACAAGGTCAACTTCATCAAGGCTTATGCCAAAGCCAGGGAAGTGGGTATGACGAAGAAAAACATCCTTTCAGGCTGGAGAGTGACTGGAAACTGGCCGATTTCACGACGTAAAGCGCTCATACATGCCGAAATTCAACCAGACAAGAAGGAAACGACGCCTGGATCAGACGGCCACAGAGACAGGCAAGTCGACTCTGATAATACGCCAAAGACCAGCCGTCACATCAGAGACCTGGGGAAGAACAAGAGCCCCTCTACCAGAAGGCGGTATTCTGTGATATCAAAAGGGTTTAAAGCCCAAGAGTCCAAGATCGCCTCTTTGAACACCAGAATAGCCAGCCTGGAGGAGGAAGTTGGCCGGTTGAGCAGAGGCAAGAAGAGAAAGGCGATACCGAATCCCAATAAAAGATTCATGACATTGGCAGAAGCTCTGGTAACTGGTGGGACTATTTCCAAGGCAAACGAAGCAATTGAAGAGGCGGATACTGTTGAGGATGTGATCGAGGTGGGAGGGATGGAAGAAGTTGAGAGTTCAAATTCGGAGGAGGAAGAATTAGGTGTGGTACGCACACGCGCAGGGTGTGAAGTCAAAATACCGCGAAAATATTAAAATCTACTTTATTCTAAAACGAAATTCGAAAATCATTTCACGGGTTTTATTTTTGGAGAATTTTCAACATATGGTTGAAAAATAGCATTCTGTATGGGGGAATTTTTTTTTTTTTTGCTGTACGGTAGGTGGGTACGTACGGCAGGTGAGTACTGCATGGTATGTGAACTACTCAAGGCGATAGAAGCCTTTATTTTCAACCTGTTTGACATCCACCACCGTGTCATTTCGCACATAGATACCTGGCGTGTCATTATCTCGACTAGAACCCGATTGTTCACTAGATATAATGGTATGCACTCCTTCACCATTTGGGACGTCTCTGGAATGATAGTTCAGACCATTCTCAAGATCAGCCAGTTGATGCATCGAGCTTGTCTCATCAGCTTGTCGGTCTTTGTTTGTCCTAACAAGCGTTGAAAGCTTGATAGCATTGCTTGGTCGGCTGATACGCTGGCTGCTTTTCCCATAAGAACTAAGGAAGCTGGCAGGGAGAATATGAACAAAGATTGGACGCAGAAGTGGGAAACATGCTGCGACAGCGGGTTAATATTCAATAAAGATGATACGTCAAGGGTAGCTGCTCACCAGAGACAATAGCAATGTTCACCTCAACAGAGCCAAGAATGCAAAACATGGCATAGTCGTGAGGCAACTGCATTGGGTTGTCGGGGAAATTGACAAGCACAATTAGGACAAACATAGATGCAATGCAGACACTGTGCTGAAGGTCAGTTTAAATAGTTTATAGACAATTTAAGCGGGAGGACATGAGGAAATCTCACATTAAACCAAGAAGGAATAGAGCGGCGATGGCTGCCTTTTGGCCTGTCGGTAGGCGTAGTTTTACCACTTCAATAATAGGCAAGACCAGGATAAAGATATCCATGATAAAATGTGTCGTGATGGTGCCCAGGAAGAACTGGCCACTGTTGATATTGCAGACCTTATCTGTGATAGTGTAGTCCCATAGGGACTGCACGGGGACGCAACGAAATGTGAGCATGAATGTTCGAATGATAATCCAAATGACCACCATCACAATCATGACCATGATTGGGATGCGAATGGATGAAATTCGAAACAAGCGCCAATAGAGACATAAGATGGCGAGCTTAGAGAAAGCAATCGAGGAAGCATAGCAGAGGGAGTTGAAGTAGGACAGAAATCGTGACTGTTGCAGAATCGCCTCATGTTCGTCGGTGGGCATTGAGTCGGGAATATAGACTCCAAGATATGTATGTAGTGTCCCTATGTGAGTGTAAGTCGCCATCCAAAGGTTAGGCAGAATCACCAACATTCAACCATGATACCACAATATCCAGTCGCGAAAAGAAATGCCAATACGCAGAAGTAATCATCGAACCACCAGCGTATCTTAGTCATGCGCCGGGCGCAGACACGAAGAATAAGAGACGTCAAAGCAGCGAGCCATGGGATTGCGACACCAGCCCAAATGTTAGGTTGGAGTCCGGCCATGATTTGACTGTATGCTGCTGTAGCGCCGTTTCACAGAAACCATGAAAAAGATGTCAAGTAACAGTCAAAAGCTTTGCAATAGCAAGAATGGGGGGAATCTCAGGCACGTAGGATAGGATCTGCATTTTGAATGGCAGCGATGACGAGAGCTGAATCTGTCTGCATGAGAATGACTCGCTTCAACCTGCCATGGGAGTTTTCCCCGGATACGACCATACCTGAAAGGAGCAGGCTTATCTTTATCTCTTCTTAGCTCCAATAAACGACTGGACCGCTGAAGATTACTGCCAATTTGAGTTTCTGCTTGTTGGGGTAGTGGAGATATTACTGGCTGCAGCGTCTGTTAGTGGCAAGCCTCGTTTGAGGTTTTGACAGTTATCTGTTCGACAAGTTATCTGGAAACATGCTTCGCTACTTGATGATAAAACGCTGAAGAAAGCCTTGGCCAGGCAATTTCCACCTTTTCGAAAAGGGGCTTTTTTGGCCCTTATCTGGTCTTGACTCGCTGTCAAACATGATGACTTGGAAAGTCTCTTCCCAGCCACAGCCGAATCTGCCTTAATTCCGCTTCAAGAGGTCTTGGCATATATCACGCATTTTCCAAGACTGGCCATTTCCAAAATGCAGAACTTACTCGGTGCCGACATCACTAGCATCCTTTTGACAGTTTCCCTCGCTTAATTCTTCGAAGGTCTGTCCTCTGCGCATTGACCATGGATCATGAGACCTTGGGCGGCGCTTGTACCTTTCTCCAAAGCTAAAAGCGTCTTATCGTCTGAGCTCTGAATATGAGTGCATCCCTGCCGAGTGCTTGCAGGGCGAAGCGAAAATCACCAATCTGACCGTGCATTTGGTATGCGATACGGATACTCATTATGGTGACTTCATCCGTACTAAGTCTTCACAAGTCGAAGGCGTCAAACTAATAACATGGACGGATAGTTAATGGCTCAAGACTAATCCAGGGTAAGATAAGCCTGCTATTGGCCTCCAACGCCAACACACAGTCCGTCACATTTATCAGTGCTTTCCCCTGAATCATCCGTGCAACACTGCATAGGATTCAGGATTCAAAACAGCCACGAAATCCATTGACTAACCTGCCACGACAATGCAGGCCTGGTCCATGTGCCACAAAACTCAGATCCTAAGTCTTCTATTTTAAAGTCTTGAAGAGGGAGACTAGCGATTTGCACTTAACTGGAAAGCTTCAGAAACTACATAACTCAAATCTAAGCTATTATTTACAGTCAATACCATAAGCGTAAATATTGGCAGAGTTGCGAGTGCAGTACTAAATAATAGCAAAATCTAATTAGAGTCAAGAGAGCACCATTCTCATACTGTACAAACAAAGTTTGGGTTGTGTTAAACAGCTAGTATCTTAAGTACTTTCTTTTATATGGAAATTATCGCTAGACTTTTGTATCTGTGTTAGGCATCTTGCAGACTGTAGATTAACCATGAATGTTTCTGCCTGAGGCTGTCATCTGTGGCGTCCTGGTCTGAGCCAATCAATACCTGGCCGGCCCACAAGCGCACAAAAAGGTGCACTCTCAGATCTAAAGGGACAAACAAGCCTTGCCGAATCAGCACCGACTGGGATAACTTCATGACGCCAGACGGGGTTAACCATATATATCCCCGAGATCATTATATTCCAGCCAGTCTCTAGTATTAAAATAGCCATAAAATGGACCCAGCGGAGTATATAAGACCCTAATGATGCTGCAAGTAAAAGGATTACTCCAAGTTCAGCTCCCACTTTCAATCCAACACTAAGCTGTCCATTGACCATCGCGATGACCACCACCATCACCGACGTTTCTTCCCCAAATTCCTCCGGGCATTCTGAAACAGCTCTTCTTCTTGACTGGTATAGTCTGTTTGTTGAGAAGGTTGCTGGTCCATCCGCTGAACCAGCCCTGAAAGTCGCCATTAAACTCCGAAAATGGGCCAAGACTCAGAACATCACCGTTGTTCACTGCCTTATTGATGCAAATGGTACACCCTTTCCTGCCTGAAAAGGAGTAGAACGCTTACAAGGCCTATTACAGGTCATGAAGAACGAGGAATAGCCCGAACCAGCTGAAATTCGGGCGGATGACAAAGCGGAACTCACTTTTCACCGAGTCCCGGGACATATCTCGGCACTCAAGTCACCTGGTCTACTGGATTATTTGAAGGAGAAGGGTATCAAGTCGCTTGTTCTCACTGGCCTGAGCACTCCTGGTTGCGTGTTGAGGACAGCAGTCGCCGCAACAGATGCCGAGTTCGCAACTACTGTCATTAGCGATGCCTGTGCTGATACGGATGGCGAGATTCACCAGGTCATTTTGAACAAGATCATCACATCTCGGGGTCATGTAAAGAGTTCTTCAGAGTTTCAGAAGGAATTTCAAGAGTCGCAAAGACTTAAGTTGGAGGTTTGAAAGGTCCAAGAATACATGTATTGGAAGACAAACTGGATTCTTACCCAAGAAGTCATACTAAGGTAGATGCAACTGGACATTCTATAGCTGCCGTGGGGTAAAGAAAAAGCTCATGCTCCCCAGCTGATTTTAGGACTCTCGTTAAAATTATATAAGTGCTACTTAACACATAACTGTACACTATCTATGTGGTCGATGCAGTAACTGAGCATCGCTTACAGCCATTGTATCTTCATCCAGCAACGGCGTTGAGATATTTATCCACCCAAACAACGGATCAATTGGCAGACCATACTCAAAATCGCCCATGCGGAACATATCTGATCCCGTATTAGACCACTCAGCAACTGAAAATGTGCTGTGAATAGTATCCAAGTCGAACAAAAAAGCGCCCTGCCCGATTGAACTCGTGTCTTGTACAAAAAACGTCAATATCACGTAAGGGAATATGAGGAAGAAGCTTTACGTACCAGCTACCAGGCTCAACCGATTAGCCTCAATCAAACGCCTTATACTATTCGCAGGTTTCGCAACACCAGGATTCGCCGTACATAATCCATCTAGGCACTCCAAGCTCGACTTGAGCATTGATATGTGATCACTTGCCTGGCTCTGAGAAGCTGCGTTGCGGACATGTATCGTACACGCCACATACACGGTGTACGCCAATACATAAGGAGCTCCGTTCAATCCATATGTTGACTTGTAGATTCTGGCAATACTAGTAATGCATCGTTCTGCAACAGTATATCGCTCCCACGATCGACTTGCCGTGGTGGTAGATCGAAGATGTCCCTCTGAGATGAACGGGCGATAAACAAGAATAATAAGGGAGTGATAGATGTTATGAAGAATCATGATGTTTGGTGTTTGAATCTGAGCCGTGGTGCTGGTCGACAGCCATGGCTGGAAATCTAGCTTCGATGGTAGCCTGTCTCGCGATTGCTCCAATGCCTTCTCTATCTTGTAGAGATGGATTTGAGCATTTGAGAGCGTAGCTCCAACCACATAAAAGCGATTAATGATTGTTGTCATTATCCTTGAGAGGAGACATAACTGCTGGAATGTGGAAACAGAATGTCTCGGAATAGCATACATCATATTTCCATCAAGATCTGATGAGGAAGAGCCTGGCCCCAAATCGGAAGGATAGAATGGTTCCATTTCCTCATATAAGTCAAGGAATTCGCGAGAAACCTGTGAGTCATGGAGGTTGATTGCCACTGGACGACCCATATAAAGACTTTGTAGTTTATCACATATAAAAGCACCCCAGAAAACTCGCCGTCGAATCTCAATCTCCTCGGGATTTTCCGTAGTCTGCCTTGGATCCAGATGGAGTCCAAGGTCGTAAACCATCCGTAGTGCGTATCCTGTGTATAGCCATCCCCTAGACGTCTCGCCACGAGCGTTGTATGTCGAGCCCAGAAGAACGGGTCCCACTATTGTTGAGATATGTGGTCTAGTTAACAGGGAGCCCTGGGTAAGGAGTTCATCACAGCGCTTGAAGAAGCGATGGCCAGCGCTGGATGCGTCGTCTGGGTTGTCTCTGACCTCGGGCCGCGGCGAGAACTTACTACAGCATGCGAATATTGCATTGAGCATGAAAGATGAGCAGTATGGACCAGAACACTCCAAGTCCCGCATGACAGCTGGTCGATATGTGAGAAGGAAAGTATGATGTTGACGTGCCCAGTGCAAGTTGAGTAGATGAAGAGCTAGTTCTCTTGGCTCGCCGGCGATTGTTGAGTGTCTGTTGAGTCGTTGTAAAGCAGCATTGGCCATAAGTTCATTTTTGATATGCTCGACAGTCGTTGATGGGCGAGATGACGGCGTTCCTGTGTCGTTCCTTGCAGGATTATGCAGAGCAGATGATGGACCGAAGCTGTTTGTTGCGCCAGCGTCATCGATAGATATAAAGTTGGCAACATTCAATTCATCATCCGATGATACTATTGGTGTATGAGCATCCCGCTCGTTAGCTTGACCTATGACATCTCGTGATGAAGTTTGCTCTGCTGGACCGGTCTCAGTAGAGTCGAGTAAGTGAACAGCCCCATATTCATCAGCTGCTTCATTGAGAAGCCTATCACGCTCCTCTGCGCTGCTCGTTTTGAGAGTCAGCAGGAACACTTTGAGAGCTGCCAAGTCCCTTTGTAATTTGCTGATTTGAGAAAACGTGGGTCTTGCCTTTGTTAGACCGATCAATCATCAGCTTTAGAGGGTCTGAGATACCGTTTTCGTGGAGTTTCTTTCCTATAGACACATTCGCGTTTCTGACTGACACAATTTCCACATTCGGGTCTTGCAGCATCGCAGCGGATCTTTTGGTCCGACAGGCCATACACGCTTTTGCTAACGATTTGGGTTGTCTTTGGCTGGACCCATCGTTTGCGACAATTATCGCGTCATTGTCCCGAGACGACATTGTACGGGGGAGACTGTGGAGCGAAAGTGGTACGATTGGTTTGATAAGATTATTACAATGAAGAGCTGAACTAGGCCTTGTGTCGCAGGCCGGGCATGGTTTCAATGATCCTCAGGAACAACAGCCCTTAGTAATCAAGCTGGGTGATTTAAAGTAAAACCTGTGGAATGGAATACCCCACACAGACGATAGAATCAATCAACTCACTACTGCTGCTCATTATGAATGACCCGACCTTCAATCCATTTTAAGCACATCCAGTGCGACATGATGCATAACGTGTTGTATAGGGTGAACGAACCGAAAAGAAAGAAAAAGAGAAGGGGCGAAAAAAAGGCTGATAATTCGAGAGATATCATCTGGCGCAGTTACGGCCTCGCTGCCTTAGGCAAAATCTGGGCGTTATTTCTGTTGACACTTTTAAGGTGCGACAGCCAACAGCAACGTTGTCATGTGACTTATGACCATTGATTGTTGGTTGGCGTTTCAATTTTGACGCGTCTCGAGCTTTTTAATTGAACATCCTACGATAACAATCGACAACCCTCTTCATTACTGACCGCGCGCTACGCTGATCTTACGCAAAAACAAGACTGTATTTTACTGTGCTAACACGCCGTCACAGCGCGACCGTAGAGCCGTAGCTGGACAGCTAGCTATCACCTGAAACGGTTGTTGCACTCCCAAGACTCAGCCGTCGCACTTACTGACCTACGTCCTCGAACGCTCCTCGAAATGGCACCTACAGAATTTCTGCAACAATTTGAGAAGATCGAAGAGGTAGTTGCTCGATATGTTTTCAAGCTATCAAGCGTCAGATCTCCGGCCGAAATTTACAAAGAGAAAACGGACGAAATCCAGGGCAGCATCGCTCAATTATGGACAAGCTTGGAACTAGCCCCAGCACCAGAAAAACCAAGTCTCCAAGACAGTATCGTGAAGTTAGGGGGGCAATTAAAAGAGCTGGAAATAAAATACGAGGCTGGTGTGCAGGACGAGAAGAAGGCGTATAACCGGGCGTTACAAGAAATTGCAGACGCGCTCCACTACGAACTCTTGGAAATTATTGGGCCTGCGAAAATAAAGTCGTATCTACGAAGCACCTCGAGCGAGAATTCTGACCGGCAAGACTCAAACAATGCAGTCGTTACTTGTCAGCCTCACGATGCAACTCTCCAAGCGATCGGCGCCAAAGAGGCATGCGTATCTAAAGGAATGCCCGAAAACAGGCACACAAGTCCGACGACCACTCCCGTAAGCGTAAGCGCCCGATCCATTGCCCATATTCATGCTTGCCTACTAACTGTCATAGTACAAACGAAGGAGAACATCGCCAGAATCCATGGGAAGGAAACGACGTCAGGTTGAGAAAGATGAGCCTCGTACCAAACTCGGCAATTCTCTTGTCTCTTGTCCAGCTGGAAGGTCTTCGCGAAGACGAACACGGCATAGCCACAGGCGACATGGCGACAAGAGATCGACCACGGACGAAGACTTTGAGGGCATCACAAACCCGGATGCCGGCAGCATCTATCTCGCATTTTGGGAAAAGTCCAAGGACTGGTTCGCAGTACTCCTACTTCCGATGCAAGATCTCGAAAGCGTCGGCATTTCGGGTTCGATAGAAAGTCTTGGCTTAGCAGAGGTTCTCCCTAGGTGCTACTGCGATAAGCAAGATGGCTTTTCCTGGGCGGGGGGATTTAACGACGGCGAGCCTCTGGTCATGGAGCGAGAGTTCCCCGTAATGTACTTTGATGGCCAAGACTTTCCCGCCAAGAGCGCCGTCGGCTGGGTCTCTGCAAGGGATTTGAGGCAGTTTGATGCGAACAACAAGAACTCACTTGTTCCTCACATACGGTCGGTTCGCAAGTTTCTTAAGACTCGGGCCGAAAAACGTTCGCCAGAACGAGAAGTAGACAGGTCAAAGTCTGAGGCACCTGATGCGACAGAACAGTCATCAATAGAGGCCAGCGGCTACCCGCCCACGCCTCTGAAAGGTAAATTGGTAATATACTCCCTTGATGAACTGGATCGCTTACTATATACAGTTCCTCTTCAACATCGCAGTTCTCAGATGGCGGCTCCTGACCAGGGCCAAGAGGAACCCAGTTCTCTACCCGCAACTCAACCAGTATCACCTTTAGATCATGTCGCCCTGCATGACCCCCCCATTCAACAACAATCGTTACCCGATCTTCGTAGCGATGAGGGGCAACAGCATCGACTGAACCTGGAAGACATTGCGACATCTTCTCATGGGCCGGTACGACAGCTTGATGAGCCTTGTGACATCTTTGAGCCTAGAAGTACTGCCGCACTTTCAAATACGACACAAGAAGTTTGTAAGGACGCTGGTTTGTTAAGACCACACTGCAATGAGAGAGCAAGCAGGACCGCTATCCCTGAGAAAAATATGGGAGCTAAGTTGTTTGGATTATCTGTGTCAGAGCAAGCCTCTGGCGTTGCTATATGCCCACCGCATCCGCCTTCAAGAGAGTTGCTTCCTATGAACCTAATGTCAAATCCACTTAAAACGCCAGAAATCTACGCAACAGAGCCTTTTCCATCAAGTCCATCTATCCCACACGCTTCATCAACAGACTCCGCGCAACCGGCCCTGCTCTACGCTCTGGAGCAACATGCCCAAGTCGAGATGGGTCATCCTCACAGCAATCGACCCATCATCGATGCTGCAAATTCAACAACAGAAGAGCGACAACAAGCACAACAAGCTCCAAGCGTGGTTCAGAGCAACAATGACGCTTCAGACGCCGTTGGCGGTATGCCATGTAATGCGGACCACCCACGTCTAAGTCAAATAAGAGCTCCGTGTAACTTCGAAGCCTCCAGAACTACTATTGTATTGCCACCGATCAGCTCCATGCTTAAGCAGGGAGTGAACAGTCCTCCGTCGCACGAACCTCCCGGTCATACGCCAACTCTAAATAATCAGCCGTCTTCTTTTCCCGCTCTATTGTCCCAGTTAGCCGTCAATGCACCATCACCGCCGTCACTATCACCGTCACTCTGTACTCGACCATTGACGACCAAACTTGCCAGTAAACCGCCAGATGTTCGAGCATCGTTCAATCAAATACCAACTGCCCAATATGCACCTGCTCTTCCCACTCAGGTCCAGAGCGATGACTCGTTCCATACTCGAGGGTCATCTGCCAGCATAGCAACTGAGCAACGTCGCTTAAACAGCCCTGGAGCACCAACATCTGACTCGCATGATGGATATAATGCACAGGCTTCCTGCGAGCTCGAATTCTCTCGCCCAAAGGGTGACTGGTATAAGAAACTTCCTGAGGATCTGATTGCATGTTTAGAAAAGTACCAACAGGATAACAACCTCAGACTTGGGATCGATGGGCTACGGATAAAGCCTGGCAATTATGTATGTCCTTTCTGTATCGAGTCGAAGAGGAAGCTCTATAAGCGCCCTAGTCATTTCTCAAACCACTTAGCAAGCCACTGGGCTGTTCTCAAGAGGAAGCATTGAAAAGGTGGCCGATATTTGTATTCACTTCAACTGTGGCATTGGGTTATTTGTGTTTCTTAGCGATGGAAGATTGGCAGGAATCCAGGAGGGAATCAGCACTTAGGCTTTCAAGGCTACAACCAAGATTTCTTATCCTATATAACTCTTTCCGGAAGCTCAGCCATTGGGAAACATGAAGATATATATTTTTTTAATGATAAGATCTATATTCCTGTTGTAGTTGCTTGTCAAACTCAAGAAGCAATGCCGTCATCGCTCGTTCGCGACGATTTCCTCTCATGACCCTGGTTCCCATTCGATAATTCGACATTGAAATCGGGTTCGGGTTTCAATGGAGGTTGAGATTGGGGTTGTTAGGGAGCAAGAAAGTTTCAATGCCAAAAATCAGATCAGCAGAAACCTTTCATACTCAAAAATCTGATATAGCCAACTCGAAAATATTCTCAATCACTGGAACGCTCTTTTTTATGGATGCGATGCTTTGGGGATACCCTGTTCACGTTTCAGACCTCGTAGTTTTAACAGCTTCTTGGTGATGATCCACGCGCTAGGATGGCGATAAGTTCTGCTTATCATGTACGTTAACAATTAAAAATTTAGCGAATCAAAGCCCGTGAAAGTCATGCCGCTGTAAAGTCATGCCTCTGTATCAAAACCGTCATGCCGCTTTACGAATTCCCTAATAATATAGGAGATAAGTTTAAATATAGATAGACTGAATGTAATATAATAACCCTTTCACCATTTCGCAGCAGATGCAAATACCTAGCTTTGAAATACTCCCTTAGGGACAAGCATCCCTGTTTGGGTCGATTCTGAACCAAAAGTCAAAGTGATTCTGCTCGCTGCCTGCGTGACAGCCACCGAGCTCCGTGTTGAATGCTTCACTGCATTGCTCGTAGGTAATTGCCTTCTCGGCTTGGCCGTCGCGAACTTCGATAGCCCAGTCAATGTGGTTGAAACCGCCCTCGACAGCCCCACAGTCGTTATCGCAACCAAGGAGACAACCCCACCGAGCTTGCTCATCAATTGCATTGCATCCGTCGATGCAGTTAGAGAAGCAGTCCGGGTTGGGGGACTGGTTCCTCTCCCAGTTGGTACAAAGCCAGAAAGGCTCAGAAGGTTTGATGACCTTGCCGGCGGCCTTGGTGCAGGTGGTATGGATGTCGTTTTTGACCTCCTCGGTCAGGTCATTGTTATTGTCACCGCCATGGAGGTTGTTAAAACCCAGACCCCCGCTATAGCAGCCCAGGGCGTTAACCCACTGGGAATAGGCGGCAATAACTGCCAGAGAGGTAGGGATGGCTTTGGCGAACGAAAGCATCTTTAAGAAGAATAAAAGATTAAACAGTGATAAAAGCTTATGATAGTGTTTGAGTAAATGAATATGCGATTTCGAGATTGAAGGCTTTAGTTTTAAGTAGTTTAAAGCTGTCTGTAAACATCAACCATGGCACCTTATATACCTGTGAGTGATACTGTCTCTAGGCTCCTTCGGAGTTCAAGTCCGTGTCTACTAGCCATGGTTGGCAACATAGTATTGAATCCTATAAGCTCTAAAAGTTATATTAAGAGTTAATCACCATAGGTTAGGTCCCAAATGGTGATCCTGCCATTCATTTTCATCCAATACGGTGGCGAGATTCCTTACATCTGGCAACCCTACTATACAAGGCTGTCGCAGTAGTGGAAATTAAATGGAGCAGGTTATGATGTAAGATAAGCTTATATTTATGTTAGTTGTGTGATTTCTTTTCTTATTGGCTGACTTGTATAGCGGCTAAGTCCGTCGGATACGGAACACAACCCTCCGTCTACCGTGAAACGACGCTACGCCATCCTATTCCGCCGATGGGGATCAGACAAAATTTTCTTGCCATAACTCGATAAGATCCTATGCGCTTGCATCACCTATTTATCCCTTTTATCCGTCCCTCTTTGGGTGAAAGTGGAAATTTGCGGTCTTTCATTGGTTCACACCCCTGTAAATCCTCTTTCACCGAAAAGTGGCAGGGTTATGGAGCTCCCAGTTGACTTTTTAATTGTAAGTGGATGATACAACCTCCCATTGGCTGGTTTCTTCCTTCGCCTTGACCTTCGTAGCCAGTTTTGCTTTTGTAGCGCAAAATGATATTACCTCCTGAGGGCCCATATGTAAATCGATATCTTTGACGCGCATAACCGCAATAACAATCTAGCCAAGGCATCATCCGACAGATCTATAAGCAAATCAAACGGCTAGGAAAAGGAAACAATAGGGTTGAGATAACCTAGGCTCCACCCCAAAACAATAGCCTCATCATGGGCTGCAAGGGGAAAAGGTAAGCCTAGAGAGCAACTAGAGTAAATTATATATCGCAATCGCTATTATAACAAGCTCGTTCTACTCGTATTAGACTGGTGGCAAAATAACTATGATAGCCACGCACACTGCGCCATACATGAGCAACTTGTTCTGTTATTTGTTGCTTGTTCTGTATATCATGTTAATATTTTTTTATTCTGTTATTCTGTTATCATGTTAAAGCTCTCACACTAATCTGTTATAACGGAATAACAGAATAAACAGGATAACTGAAGTAAGCTTTTTTTTTCATTGCTTTTGTCACGTCAAACGGATCAAAAGGTCATACATTGATCAAACCGGAAGAAAGGTCTCTCAGCCGTTCAGAAAGGCTGCTGACTGGCGTGTCGGAAGTCCGAACTTCCGGTTAGCAGTTGGCGTTATCGATGTTTCCCGAAAAGCAAGTTCTTCAGCGCAACGGCTCCGGAGGCCCTTCACCCTAGGTGTGAGAAACCGACCTATTTTCCACTCATTAGATAGAGAACCAAGAGCTTCTATGGAAATCAATTCATCGCTGAATGTAACAGCTTTTTATCGCTCCAGACATCACAAATACCGGAAACCTTTCGTATTATAGTTTTCATCTTATACCATCCAGGACCACTTAATGGACACCCCCACTTAATGGACCACCAAAATTTCAATATTCCCATACAAAATCCGAATTTTCAATTACACCGCATTTGGCCAGGAATGAAGATACTCACAAGCCAAAACATGTGCTGTATAGTTTATTTCATGAGGTTTCAATATCGGCTCAATTTTTCCCCGTTGCGCCTCGTGGCCTTGTCCTCTAGCCCTTTGAAATCTTTTCAGTTTCACCTCATCCGGCCCATCCGACTTCATCCACTCCAGTAGGCATATCACCTAATTTACTCATGGAACTCCTGTCACAATGGTTCGGCGTGTTTATACCGAAGACGACGTAGCTGAGGCTATACTCGATATTACTGATAGAGGCCTATCGCCGACTGAGGCGGCCCAGAAACGTGGAGTGCCTCGATCGACCATTTATAGACGACTTTCTGGTCAAGCGAGCAGGAAAGAGTCTACCCACCCCCACCAACGTATTTCTACGAGCCAGGAGGACCGTCTCGTTCGTTGGCTTCTGCGGCAGGAGTCCCTGGGCTACGCTCTCACGCATAGCCAACTTCGAAGCTGCGTCGAAGCCCTCCTCCGTCAACAGGGGGATAACAAGCCTCTAGGCAAGCACTGGACCACCAGGTTCGTCAAACGTCATTCAAAACTATCTACCAAGCTTGAAAAACGTCAAGAAGCCTCCAGATTTAACGGCTTTACTCCGAAGGCGGTCAATTGGTACTTCGATATCCGGGAGAACGAGTACGGCTGGATCAAGCCTGAGAACACGGTTAACGTGGACGAGGGTGGCATAATGGCGGGCTTCGGTAACTCCTCCACAAGTTCTCTACGGGCTTTTATAGGGCGTAACTAATTGGTTGTCCATGAGGCCTGGACAGCCTCGTAATCGGGAGCTCTGAGCCGAAGAAGAAGGCGTTGTTGAAGGGCGTTCAGTCGCGCACTTGGACCTCGTTTATTGAGGCTGTCACCGCAACTGGCCGCGCTTTAAAACCGGGAATTATCTTTAAAGGAAAAGAGCTGCAGAAGCAGTGGTTTCTTAACGAATTCGAATTGATAGCGGACTGGCACTACATCACATCACCAAACGGCTGGACCGACAACCATATAGCTCTCGAGTGGTTGAAAGATGTATATCTACCTCAAACAGAGCCTCATGATGCATCAGATGCGAGACTTATTATCCTTGACGGTCATGGAACCCATGCACAAGTGAGTCTTTTGGTGTTTTCACCGCAGAGTCTCCCGCTATAAGGTCGCTAACGAGCACCCAGGATGAGTGGATGGCTACGTGCTTTCTGAACAACGTCTACTGCTGCTATCTACCAGCGCATTGCTCTCATGGCCTACAACCGTTAGACAATGGAATTTTTAATGTCATCAAAGGTGCGTATCGGAAAGAACTCCAAAAGCTGGCTAGTTTGACTGATTCTGCGCCCGTTGATAAAGTCAATTTTATTCGGTCATACGCGAAAGCCAGAGAGGCGGGCATGAGGAAGAAGATTATCTTATCCGGCTGGAGGTTTACTGGAAATTGGCCTATAAGCCGTCGCAAAGCTCTAGCACATCCGGAAATTCAACCGGATAAAGAAAAAGTGCTGGAAGGCTTCAAGACGCCCAGCCCTCCTCATCTGGACTCAGATGATACACCGGAAACGAGCCGCCAGGTGAGAGATTTGGCCAAACATCGAAGTCGTCCGACCAGGAGGAAGTACAGTAAGATCGCAAAGGGGCTCGAAGCTTTAGAGATGAAGGTGGCCGTTCAGAATGCGCGGATTACTGGGCTGGAGGAGCAGGTGTCCCAGCTGCGGCGAGGGAAGAAAAGAAAGGCGGTACCGAACCCGAACCGACGATTCATGGCTCTAGCGGAGGCTCTAGCGGCTGGTGAATCTCTTCCTAACTCAAAGGAGGCAGAAATAGAGGTGGATGTGGACGAGGAGGTCGAGTCGGTGATTGAGGTGGGTGTCAGGTCAGAGGACGAAAGTGACGACTTTAGGGTCGTAACAAAGCACTGCCAGCGCACACGGAGCGGTCGGAAGATCAAAAAACCACGCAGAGAGTAAAATTTGATCAATTTTATGGAGAGTCTCTTTACTAACTTCGATTTTGATTGACAACGCGGTCTGTTTTTGTGTGCACGAAAATTTAGATTTTGTATGGGAGGATCGAAATTTTGGTGGTCCATTAAGTGGGGGTGTCCATTAAGTGGTCCTGGATGGTA
>LBNR01000073.1:18560-41576 GCA_001262555.1 Fusarium nygamai | reverse complement strand
GGGTAATGGCCCAATCAAGACGTGTAAAAGTCCCTTTTCACTTGAATCTGGAGTTGGAATAATGAAGTAGCCTCACCTAACTCATTACATAGATTAATCTATTGGCATATACCATGGGTTACCTAGATATAGTGCCAGCTTAATTCAGTATCAAATGCTTCAGCCTTATCTGTCCTTGCCCGTCACTTCAAACATGCATGGTTAACCATCCTTGGGCATATATCCAGTTACCAGGGCAGTCTTGCCTAGAATACACCTATGAGCAACTCAGATGCCGCTATAGTGCTCTCCATCAGCCGGCTTCGTAATCTCATGCTCCTCAGTACCGAATGACAGATGCCCAACTTGAATATCATCGCTCTTCCCGGTCGAGACTCGTCCCCACTTGACTTTCTTCCTCGCCAACGCCTCAAGCTCCTCTGTCTCTTCGTCCCGGATTAATCGGGTGCTCATGCTACCATACTCGCTGCCCTCACGGCTCAGAATTGATGGAGCACGGCTAAATGACTCGAGTAGTGTGGATGGACAATGGCAAGCGGCTGATATGACTGCCGAGTTTGCTCCCGCGATGACCATCGTGCCCGGTAGCTTGACAAAGGCTAGGAAGATGGGTGTGATTGCGACACCAATGGACACCACGAACGCAATCAGAATGGCCTTTGATGAGAATTGGAGACCGACCTAAGGAGGCAGGGTTAGTTCAGTAGCAACGTTGCCAGGTCTAGCCAAGTAACAAACCGTGACGATCCGGTCATACGGCCATTGTGGATTATAAGCTATGAGATATGTTAGAACTAGGGACCTGCAGGAGATACCAAGCCAAGTATGTCTGAGACATGAGTGCTTACCCTCGTAGTTGCTGACATAAATACAGTTGGCGTAAATCCAGTGCAAAAGAATACTGACGATAATTAGGGGGATTGAGAACCGATAAGGTAGCTGAAGACGATACGTCGAGTTCTGTTTGCCTTTTGGATCAGTAACACGCAATGCCCGAAATTCAATACTATATTTTGACCACTCGAATTCGGCCAACATGCGCGTGAAGAGTCCGTTGTAGGATACGTAGCAGATGGATAAGAACAGTTGGGGCAAGTTGGCAACCATAGTCAACTGGGTGAGCGGGAGATCTTGCAGGTTTTTGTTTTCCACGTCCTCGTTCTGTGGTGCATGTCCGAAGCGTGAGTCTCCTCTTTTGTCGGCGTTAGCTTTGCGATTCCTAGTACAAGGAGCACTTAACGTACAAGGGCTGGCCACGGATGGCGATTCCCAACATGGCTGAAGCCACGACTAGAGAGCTTCCTATAAGAAATGATGACAAGACCCAGATGTTTAGAGGAATGGCTTTGCCGAATCTACGGTTTGTCATCGCCTGCCACTGCCGCGGACCCTGCAACCACATATACCGTTGAGCCATAGCTCCTGGTCCAGCCTGAGATTGCCGTCGTGATCTTTTCAGGTCATCCAGAGTCAACGTACACATGCCTTTTGTCTCTTCGTCCGGCCTCGCAATGAAGGAGGCAATGGCATCTCCAGTGGTCATCAGAGGGTTTTCGTTGCCCCATACACGGAATTTGAGGACCAGGAAGCACAAGACGCATTTGAAAACGCACATGATGCAGACGATGAGCAGAAGGCTGTTGGCGATGCTCACTCGACAGGGAGCCTCGTACTTTTCTGACACGCAGTGGTCCACCAGCATAACACGATATTCGGGTCGCACGTACTCGTAGTCCATCACAATCAGCCCAGATCTGACGTCGAACACATTTTGCAAGTTGTCGAAGGGCCAGATGCCTTTGACGTATTGGGTCACCGTGTCCTCAATCGTAACGTTGCGACCACCAGGGTCCGAGATGTACCCGTAGCTTCCATTAGAGGGCCAAAGGTACCAGTCGGGTCTATATTGTGGTCTGCCTGTACGTATGAAATAATCCACCGCCCAGAGCGGGTTGACCACGTCCGTATCGGTCATGTTAGCAACAACTGCTTTCTGAAGTACTTGTTTCGGTTTCCATCCGCTGGTTGCATTTGGTCTGTAGGGAAAGGGGTACATGACCATGATAACATGTCGCCAATGTGTCAAGGCCGTTTCTGGGCTGTTGTACCTCTTCATGCACTCGTCGAATCCGATTGGCACCCAGTTTCCATCCGTTTCGTTTGCCTTTAATGACTTATGGATATGCTTCAGAGTCCCTTCCGAGTCATAAACGGTGTAACCACCTGCTGCTTCAACGGCCGCGGACGCAATCGACCAGTGACTATCCCAACCACCTGATGTGAGGCTTTCGGCACCAAGAAGCACGGCGAAACCGTTGGTGCCTTTTGACTCAAGCACGCAACCGTTGAAGATGAGATGCAGCGGCACAGAGCTGAGAGAAAATAGGGACCAGAATAGGATCTTGCGCCAACCGAGGAAGCCAAATTTCCGTATAGACTGGACTCCGATCTCAGCCCAGCGTCCTGCAGCATGTTGTTTGTCTATTTCAAGTCTAGTCGGAGCAGCGAGACTCTGCATAAAATAGTTGGACGAAGCCAGCACGCCAGTGCCGACGATGTTGATGGCGAGATGAATCCAGAGACTGATCCGGTATGACATATCACAATTCCCTTCGAAGAGAAGACTCTGGCCTAAAGCGTCTGTTCTTTCGCTTGCATGGTCCTTCTTTAGAGCGAAGAGTGACACGAAAAAGACGGCGAGGAGGAAGGTGGTGAGAGTTGTGACAAGACCAGTGAGGTAGACGGCCGTCTGCTTCCAGCCTGAGAGAGGAGCCATGATGGTATGTTACCTGACAGTCTGGCAAGTTTGCGGGAGTCAAGGGCAACAGCGTAAGGCGCTTGGGGGTAAGCGCGCAATATGTACTCGGAGTCAGCCTTATGATATGGGATAGAGGCTCTGCTGCTCTTGAGGGGTTGCTCGTGGCTGGACTATGCTGAGTTGGGCTAGGCTGCATTCCAAATTGTCATTCCTTTGAGATGTTACACACCAAATTACAGAATATTCCAAGTTCAATAATCCAATGAAACAAAACAATAAGCGGTGGCACAACGATAGCTTCTTCACTGCTATCCCATTAGTCGGCATAGCCCTTCAGCAGGTATCTCGCCCCGCTTGACCCCACATACAATAAGGTTACAAGAGCTTGCTCCAGTATAGGGTCAGAAGATTTGTCACCCTTCTGTAATAGCTCGATTTTTATCGCAAGTAGATAAGTTTACAGATTAGTGAGTACAGGGCTTATCTATACACATTTGATGCGTACCGCCTGATTAGCATATCATGATTGGTTAGACTCCCCTGTTATGACCGCTCTGAAGGACTATGCCAGTCAAAGGAATAGTAATGCGATAATTGGGGGCTGACGTGGATGTGTGACTTCTGTTGTGAGAAGGCGCTGTGGCTTGAAATCTAGAACGTCGATCCCTATTTTTAGGGTTTTCAATACCGAGCCACATCGATGCTACAGCCCTATCATGCATTGAAGAGGTGTGCTGCCAAGCCATCGGGTTGTCAACAGCAGGGCCAAGCCTCAATAGGCATTTCCAGGAAGGACCCGGCATAGTTAAAATAGATTTATTGCAAAGTGTTCTGGTGCAGACTCTGTTTTGCCTGCAAAACTTTATTAATTACAGTTGTGACGTTGGCATTATTGCCCCGTGCTTCTGACAGCTACCACCGCGTTATTTACGGAGTATATTAGCTAGTAAAAACCGCCTTAGATGGTTTATAGAGATCCTTCCTCTTGACCAAGACCGAGATATAGGGAGCATATACCCAATCGCAGCATACCAAATATCTTGCCAATGACCTAATTCCGTTGGGGTGTAATGAAATTGCTATGCTTGTTTATTAGCGCCGCTTTTTTTTACTATAGGAGTTCCATTGCAATTGCTAGCGATTCTGCCGCGCAGCTAGGATAGGTCAAGGACAACGACATCGATGCATATTCGCATCTTCTCACCAACTACGCGTCTTGTCATTAATTTAATTGACCCTGGTCTAAATGAAGTCAACCCCCTGCGTAATTCAAGCCTACTCCCTATTAGGTGGGTCCAGAAATTGTTAGATAGGCGGCTGGGAAACGTTGGATACGCGAGGTTGGATACGCGAGTAGGGTTGATATCCAATTAAAATGGGGTTAATTTTCACACTTGAGGATCAATCTAGTCCCCAGGAGCTCTTCCTTCTTCTGTCTCTGTTCTGTCCTTTTTTAGGTGTGTTAGATACGCACGAATACGATGGGGTGTGTGTATCCAAGTGTGGACCAGAATGTGGTGATGTTATTGATTGTCGACTTGATTCTTTTTGATCAGTCTGTCAAAGAGGGGTGAAACGCCTCTTTTGGATACAAGATTAATATTGCAATAAGGGAAGTGGAGCCCATTCCTGTTGGATTAGTGATAGCGCCTCGATAAAAGAATATATATTTTGTGGGTCCCTGGATATATCAATACCGGGTAGCGGGGAAAACACCTAAAAACAGTGTTGCTAATAATATAACGTGTTTGATAAGCGAGCCGGTCAGATAAGTAAGCCGGTCACTACACTGTATAACTAAAAGAGACCTACCCTATAGAATCTTCTTTTTATAAATAAAGTAGCTAAAAGTCTAATAAAAATATTTCTTTATAATAGTATAGTTTGCTCTATTAAATACTATTTTTTAAAGATTTTTAGCTATTTTATTTTATATAAAAAACTTTAATTATACAGTGTAAAATACAGTATAAATAGATTTTAAAGTTTATAGCTATATAGGATTTTTTTAAAAATCTAAAAAAACTTAACATAACTTACTTTCAACCCTATATATAAGCTATTAAAATTATAGCTATTTTAGGCTTAATTTAAGCTTTTTATAAGATATTAGAAACTGGATTTTAAGGTATATAGGGTAGTGACCGGCTCGCTTGTCTGACCGGCTCGCTTATCAAACACGTTAAACAATACGATATTGCCAATATGGACCCCCTCGCCATATTATTGTATTGTCAAGGCATGTATATTGTATTACCCAATATGAACATGGCTCATATTGTATTTATTGCCAAGAACCCAATATGTTGGCAGTGTGACAATACACCCAATATATTCCACGTGACCCCATCACTAAACCGCTTCTGCACAAGTCTCATCGCCAAGTCGACTGACATTGACGACTCTTCTCGTTGTGACCATTTTACAAAAGGGAGGCGCTATTGAGGTATGGCAGTAAGTCTGTCTCCGCTCGACAGTGACAAAGATAATGGGCAGAGGTGACAATGGGTCGGCAGGGGAGGTTTAGCCAAACATGGTTAGTACCAATCGTACCTCCCCTGACGCGGGGAAACAACGCGTGGCTGCATTTTAGCCAATAAAATGCCAAGTATCCCTGTCGTTGGTATAGGGTAAGACCTGTCAGCGACTGTCGAGGCAATTTCACCCCAGGACTAACATCCCAATATAAATAATATATTGCCAATATGGACATCCTCATATTATATTGTTGCAATATCAAAATTCTCATATCATATTGTTACAGTATGAGAAAGTCCATACCATATGGGTTATATTGCAATATACTACTTTATTGCCATATTATTAGCAACACTGCCTAAAAAGGAGGAACAGAGACAGAAGAAGGACGAGCTCCTGGGATGAAGAATTCCAAACAAAAGCCATGAGCCTGCATCTATGGGAGTTTATCGATCCCGAGAGTGATGAAACCTTGATGCAAAGACCCGAAAGACCAAACGTCGGAGCGTACCCTCGGAGGGTCCCTGCCCGGCCGGCGGACCCTGACCTAGCTCCATCGGGGGTCCAGACCCGCCGAAGCGGACAATCGAGTCAGACCATGCTGAGCCAGTCATCAGCTGGCGAACCAGTGATCTCGTTGCCAGAGACCGCTGATCCACATCATCATGCCCGGAACGTATCTGAACTCACGGCCGAGGACAAGGCTACATTCACGTTCGAATGGCGAGTCTACGAGCAGGACCATCGAGAATACAAGGAACAAGAAGCCAATTGTGAGAAGTTGAAGGCTTGGGTCACCGAGACGGTAGACTATGGTCTGCGTCAAAGTTCTTGCCGAGCAATATGGGACCTGCGAACATGGTATACCAACCTCAAGACGAGTGTTGGTGCCACTCAAAGAGAACAGCAGATTGCTGCCCGTCGGAACTACCAAGCAGCGATCAACCCGCTTGCTAAGATACCGAAAGACTTTGCAAACTGGATTACTGCTTGGGAGATGGCCACCAACCATGCCTTGGTTATGAAGACTGGAGGAGTGGATGATCCCAATACATGGTTCGACGACCTTGCGAAGGCAATCCAGCCCGTCCTAGGAAACTGGGTCACTATCTACACGGGTATATACAAAGACAAGCTTGAAGGCAAGACATTGACGATTGGAGAGGTGGCTAAGGATCTCCGAAAGGAAGTCGAGCGCCAGACTCTTATACAGCCACAGAAGGGCCATAGAGTTATCAAGGGTGCCTTTGGACCAACATTTGCCGGAGAATCCTCCACACTATCACAAACCAGGGCTCGGACGCCCGAGAGAGAGATACGACCCCGCAATCACGGAGAAGGAAGCGGCCGTAAGCGGAAGGCCCGGCAAGGCTCTCCAGCTGCGCGAAAGCGGGTTGCTCCCTCTGATGATAGTGATTCAAGGTGTCAGGCATGCGAAGGCAACCATGCCTTGTCGTCGTGCTACTATGTTTTTCCGGAGAAGGCGCCGGAGTACTTTAAAGGTCGAAAGCTGGTCTGCGACGCCGTCGAGCATCGGCTCAAAACAGACCAGCATTTGAAGACTGAGGTGGACCGTATCAGGAAGTCTACCCAACCTAAAGAAGCCGAATGACTCGGACGGGGTGTTGGAGTATGCACCGCGAGTTTCGTCATAGCCTCGTTTAACTTGATGCTGTCCACCACCCACTATCCACTTGTGAACTCAGCCATTCTGGACTCGGGTTCCACTATTCACATCTTCAATAACATCGATCGCTTCAGTAAATTCCGGCATGCAGAACCAGGAGATTTCGTCCTCGCAGGGGAGGGGCGAGTCCCAGTTCAGGGATACGGCAATGTAGTCATTCGTGCCCACGGTCCACGGGGATCGAAGTTCTTGCGACTTAACGACGTTGCCTTCTGCGAGAACTTTCCATGCAATCTGGTCTCGTTACGCCAACTACGCAAACGAGGTTACTGGTGGGACAATCGTCCAGGGTACAATTGCCTCCGAGAATGGAATGGAGTGTTGGTCTGCAACTTGGTAGACCAGCATGATCAGTTTGTTATCGAAGACCTTCCCCCAGATATCTCGAAAACCAGCTTTATAACTCGACAACACAAACTTAATTCCTGGACCGACCGTACATCGAAAGTTGACGCGCGGAAATGGCACCTGCGATTGGGACACCCCGGACCACAAGCCCTAGAGCACCTGGTCAACACTACTAGAGGTACGAGGATCAAAGGCCCAACTACGGTCGAATGCGACGACTGTGCTGTCTCCAAAATCAGTCGCCGAATCAGCCGACGACCTCGGGAGGTCGGGCATGCTCCTGGAGAGCGACTCGCTGTTGACTTCCATGACCTGGTAAGAGATTGGGGAGGAAGAACCAGTGTGATGCTCATCACAGACCGATGGTCAGGGATGATCTGGGATTATTACCTCGCCGACAGGCATACTGGGACCCTAATCACAGCACTAAAAGACCTCTTTGGTCTGCTTGAGCGGCAGTACCAACTAAAACCGAGGGTATTGGAGTGTGACAACGAGATTCCTAACGCAGGAACGGTATTTGAGTTCCTACGCACGCTCCATATCAAGGTTGAGCCGTCGGCCCCCTACACCCAAGCACAGAATGGAGGCGCCGAGGTATCCGGAAAGATTATCAAGAACAAAGCTCGAGCAATGCGAGCTGGGGCTCGACTTCCGGAGGACGTATGGGTCGAGATTTATCGCGCAGCTGTTTATCTCTATAATCGGACTCCAAGATATACCCATAATTGGCGAACCCCTTACGACAAATTTCATACATTTTTGGGACACAGGGATAGTATTGTCGTGGAGGACCGGAAACCATACCAGGCACATTTGCGTGTCTACGGCTGCAAGGCATTTGCCATGACACGCGAGGCGAAAACGAAGCAGCAGAAGAAGCATAGACTGAACCCCAAAGCATGGATTGGGTTCCTTGTGGGATATCAGTCTACTAACATTTATAGGATTTGGAATCCCCACACAGGAGTGGTTGTTCCAACAAGAGATGTCATTTTTAATGAAGATGAGCACTTCAACGGTGACATCAACCAGCTGAAGGATGACCTTCTGCACATCGGACGACAGGAACTAATCGACTTACTTAGCGAAGTAGAGGAACCAGCGGTCGATCACGACGTCATAGTCGAGGAGGTACCGGACGGTGCCCATATATCCCAACAGAATTGGGAGAGCTCTCCTGGAGAAGACGAGGAGTTGGAGCCCGGCACAGGTTGGGAAGACCCCGTTCTCCAGGAAGAGGTAAGGGATACAGGAGCTGAACAGTCGGACGGTTGGCTTGATCAACCAACTATAACTGACGAAGGCTCTGGAATAACCGGGGATGCGGACACCGGAACGGGAAAGCCGGAAAGTGACACGAGAAGCCAAGCTGAAGCTGGCAGTGACACAAGAATTCTGAGCGCTCAAACCCGGCAGTACGCTACCCCTGTGTCCCTGCCGCCGACGGCCCTCCTGCCCATGACGTCGGGGGGTGACTCTGGTGACTTGACTGAGAAGGGGAGGCTGACGTTCTCTAGCCGGCTCGGACCGATCGAAGCATGGAAGGCTGCTTTCGCCGCAGGCCGTCAAGCCGCGGTGGTCGGAACGATAAATGGGAGACAGATTGACAAGGCAAAACTGCACCGAATGCTTAAAAGTCCCCAACAATTACCATCCAGGACCACCTAGTGGGCACCCCCACCTAATGGACCACCAAAATTTCAATTTTCCCATACAAACTCCGAATTTCCAAGTACATCGCATTCAGCCAAGAACGTAGATACTCGCAAACCTATACCAATGTTGTATAACAGTTTTCACGAAATTTTAATATCGGCTTAACTTTTCCCCGTTCCGCCTCGTGGCCTAGTTCTCTGGCAGTTTGAATTCTTTCGCATTTCACCTCATGAACCCTAGGCGACTCCATCCACTCAAGCCGAACTTTCACCTAATTTACTCGCCACAACTCCTTCCGTAATGGTTCGCCGTAATTATACCGAAGATGACGTAGCTGAGGCTATATTCGACACCACCGATAGAGGCCTCTCACAGACGGGGGCGGCCCAGAAACGTGGAGTACCTCGGTCGACCCTTTCTGGGCGACTTTCCGGTCAAGCGAGCAGGAATGAACGGATCCAGGCCCACCAGCGTATTTCAAAGAGCCAGGAAGAGACCCTCCTTCGTTGGGTGCTGCGGCAAGAGTCTCTGGGCTATGCTCTCTCGCACAGTCAGCTCCGCGCCTGTGTCGAGGCCATCCTCAAACAACAAGGCGATAACAAGCCTCTGGGTAAGCACTGGACTACGAGATTCGCCAAACGTCACCTAGAATTATCTACGAAGCTTGGAAAACGTCAGGAAGCCTCCAGATTTGACGGATTTACTCCGAAGGCGGTCAATTGGTACTTTGATATTCGGGAGAACGAGTACGGCTGGACCAAGCCTGAGAACACAGTTAACGTGGACGAGGGCGGCATAATGGTGGGTTTCGGTAAGTCTTCTACAAGTCCTCTATGGGCTTTTATAGGGCATAGCTAATTGATTGTCCATGAGGCCTGGACAGCCTCGTAATCGGGAGCTTTTTCGCTAGGTCCCTCGGAACGCTCGAGCCATCTGCTACCAGATTGGATTTCTATGACACATGCAGGGCCTCAAAACTATTAAACTAATCTTATTCTTCCTCTCTAACTACCTCAGGGTTTTTTGAGTCATGGGCAACTCGAAGCCATCCAATATTCGTGTTAAGCAGGAATGTATGAGCGATGGGAACCATAAGTCTTCCAGATGCGCATCAGGGTACTGTAAATCTCTTCCACAACAGTGATGAGACCCAGTACGGCAATTTTCTGGCCGAGTTGCTCTAGTTCCATCCGGACCAGGCAGCAAATGCTGGAGGCAAGCCCGAGTAGGTATATAATGAAACCGCCAGTCATTCTAGGACACTTGACAATGGGGCAGAAAGATAAAATAGTTATTTTCTTATGGGGCGGTGTAAATTTGACTTTAATAGACCCTGCATTCTCTTTTAAGGCGGCGGACGAAAATGGCCCTCGACCGACTGGTCTAAATCAGCCGCCGTGCTGAGATTGCGATTGGCGACCACCCAATTCGTCTGCTCCAAATAAACTTCTACTTCTTCTCTCTGCGCTTGCTAGACAAGCCGTGTCCTTCGGCCCTTTGTAGGTTGCATCAGTAGCCATATAACGGACACACTACCCCGACACTGGCGGCAATTGCAAAACTGCTACTTCAGATAGTTATATAATAATAGGATATAAAATACTTAGAGGATTATTTAAGACTCAATTATTTATATATTAAATTCTTATTAAATAGTCTTACTTATAACTTTTTATAGTATTTTTAAAAGAAACTTAGATTTACTAATTACCGTAGTACGGATTTTGCAACCCTGTCTACGATAAACACACACCCAATATCACTTTTGTAAAAGTAACTGGAAACATTGCTCTCATCTCTCATCACTCAGGGCATTATCTAAAGTCTATAGCCAATAGGCTCGACATCTCTCTTGAACTCATCCCTAGCTTGATCCATCAACTCAGGCTGTCGTAACATTTCACAAGCTGTGGCTGCCAATCCCTTTCCACAGTCCAAAGCTCTCTCGAATGCTTTTCTTGTCCCAGCAGCTCCAGCAAATTTGGGTGTATGCGGTTGAATCGTGGGATCTTCGGTTCCGATAGCGAACATGGGATGAATACCAGGTAGACAGTATGTAACGTTGCCTAAACAGTTGTTAGTCTGCGTCGTCAGTTGAGCTGAGGGAAGCAGTTGAGTTACCCATATCTGTAGAAGCACCCATGGGTGGTTGATTCGCATCACCGATATAGTCTCGGCCGAAAGCCTTCATGTGCTTTGTAAACTCTGTTGACATGGACATGTTTGGACGAAGCTCCATGTAATCTTGATCTCTGCACTTTTGTTAGGTCAAAATTGACAGATAGGTCTGGTAAACTCACGATTCGCAACTGCACTTCACCTTGCATCCTGTAGCTATTGCACCAGCTTCAAAGCATGCCTCAACTCTGGTTGTAAGGTCCTTGACCTGGTCAACTCTAGCAGCTCTCAAATCATACTCCAGATTAGTTGAGCCTGGAATGATATCGGGCTCTGCGCCGCCATTTTGGATGACGCCATGTATCCGTTCTGTAGGTTGAATCTGCTGCCTGAGCAGCGACATGTTGACGTAAGACACTACAGCATCGAGCGCGTTTTTCCCATGCCAAGGCGCATTACCAGCGTGAGTATTCTGACCTGTGAAAGACACCTTCATCTGCCTTCTTGCACTTGACTTAGCAGCTGAAACACCATCAATATTCTGCGAATCTTGTGGTGAAAGCCGTCCTGTCGGATGAGCCATAAGACAAGCGTCAACGTCTTCGTAAGCTCCAGCCTTGATCAAGCTGACTTTACCACCGCCTCCCTCTTCGGCAGGTGTTCCGAGAAGTCTCACTCTTCCGGAGAGCTTTCCTTCGCGTATTATCTCGGCTGTGGCGATGAAGGCGGTTATGGAGCTCGTCGCGATGAGGTTGTGACCGCAGGCGTGACCTAGACCGGGAAGGGCATCGTATTCGGCGTTGAAGACGATGACTATACCTCCTTTGCCGAACTCGACTTCGAAGGATGTTCCGATACCGTATGCGTGCCGCTTCACATTGTATCCGAGGCGTTGCATGAGATCGCAGATGTTGTCGTGGGCTTTGAACTCCTTGTAGTTGTATTCGGGGTTCTCATGGATCTGAGCACGTTAGACAAGCTTCGTTGAGGTTATCGTGGTAAGCTACCTTCTTGCAGATATCAGCCAAGTCTTGCTCATGATGAGCGACAGATTTGGAAATCCTCTCATAAAGCTGCTCGTTTGAAAAAGACATAATAAGGTATATTCAATAATCACGATGGAGTTACCCCAGGAAATAACTACCCCGGGCTTGGCTATGACTTATAAGAGCTGTCCTCAGCTCCTGTGGTCTATGACACAATCCAAGACAAAGCGTTCCAATTCATAACGCCCGACTAGCCATTTACGCCGCATGAATGAGGAAACTCCGTGAGAATGATAGGTCCCGATATTTTTCGGCCAGTTTTGCCAGGCCATCAGAGGGTCTGTGTGACATTCTAACGGATAACTTGAACCGACGGCCACTAAAATAGCCGAGGGGTCCAATGGGATGATGGGGAGCTGTTATCGCAGTTGAGGCTGATTATTACCGAGTCGAGTTTTCTTCGGCTTGTATTATTAAGCTGTTGGGGTTGTGTCCCGTTATCTAAATATCACTGATTCTGAGAGAAAGTCGCGATCAACAGTGTTTTACATGTTCAGCTTAATCTCAGATACACAGATGTCCTTGGATACCAGTTACAGTTCTTACATGACGGAATAGATCAGAGATGAAAAGATGCAATGTTCTGAGTATACCTGGACATAATCAAAGACTAACTATTTCCGTACTAAGACAAAACTCAATTCATCGGCTTCTCCTGACGTCTTTAAAAGTCACATGCAAAACCCAATGCCGCCCCTCAATTTCTGCATCTCTCAACCAACAACTAAACAAGCCCCCGCGGGCCTAGACCTAGGCCCCGGTGAAAAAAGCAGATTCAGGTTGTCATTGCGTCGCATCAATTACTCAAACATTCCCATCGCATAGTGCAGCATTTCTCTATTCCTGAGTCATACCATGCGATACCCCTCCACCGATAAGACCCCTCTACCGATAAGCCAAAGAAAAGTTTCCCCATACAAAATGCATTTTTTCAACCTTATGAGAAAAACTTAAGAAAATTAGCAAAAATAAACTTGTTTTCAGTATTCAGATTAGAATTCGATATATTTAATATTTTCTTGGCCGTTTATCCTCAAGGCCAGTATGAGTGCGTACAGCGAGTGACTCTTCCGCCTCCGAGTTTGAGCTTTCTTCCTCTTCCATCCCTTCCACCTCAATCACATCCTCAACAGCCCTTGCCTCTTGAATTACTTGATTTGGCTCGGAAATAGTTTCACCAGCGACTAGAGCATCGGCTAATGTCATGAACTTCTCGTTAGGATTAGGTATGGCCTTTCTCTTCTTGCCTCTACTCAACCGGCCGACTTCCTCCTCCATACCGGCGATTCATGCAGTTATCGAAGCTATCTTTAGAGTTCCCCGCGATAAGCTGACTTGGAGGCATTGAAAACTCTATTTCATAGTGGTTGGAGACCATCATAGTAATGAACTGCTAGGCAACAATAATATATGTTGTTAAAAAAGCAAGTCTCGATCCACTGATCATGGATTTTGAGTCAGCGACATTTATGATTCAGACCAGTCAGATTCTCATAGAAACATGGCTTCTACCGTCATCTAATACAATAAACCTGGAATTAGACTTATCTTCTCGCCGGATTTGAGGCAGATAGACCTCTTTGGGCCACTCGACTGCGATATGGTTGTCCGTCGAGCCGTTGTCAGAAGTGATGTAATACTAGTCGGCTATCTTCTTGAACTCATTGATAGACTATTGTTGCTCAAATCCTTGGCTTTAAAATATGATCCCGGGTTTCAGAAGACGGCTATCCGCAGTCATGGCTTCGATGAAGTTAGTCCAAACGCGGGACTGGGAGCCTTTGAGGACGGCCTTCCTCTTCGGATCGCTACTGCCGATAACCAAGGAATCCAAGCCTAAATTCTGGAATGGATTATTGAATTTTATGATAAAGACGTTAATTACCCACCAAATTCCGCTATGGTACCACACTCGTCAATATTAACTGTGTTCTCAGGCTTGATCTAGCTATACCCGCGCTCCTGGATCCCGACGTGCTAATTAATAGCCATTGGGGTAAAAGAATTGAATCTTGAGGCCTCCTGGCGTTCCCCTATCTTCATGTTGATAACTGTATGACGTTTCATGAACCTGGCTATCTAGTGCGCACTGATAGCCCTTTCCCGGGCCTCGCTGTCTTAAGAGCGCAGCGACGGTGGCGCGAATTTGGCTGTGAGAAGGAGCATAGCTAAATGCATCTTGCCGAAGTATCCAGCTAACTAATCTGGATCTCTGAGATTAGGATAATAATTGGGCAGGATGGGTGACCTCAGACTTTGATGGTATACTTCTTAATCTGCCCGAAAGAGTCGGCTGAGGGATGTCATGCTTCTGGGCGGCTTGGTTATGGGAGAGGCCGTTATCCGCGATATCTCATATTTCTTTAATAGTGCCATCCTCTGTATAAGACGCTCGAGGCATTTTCAAGGCGATTATGGAAGGCTGGTGTAGATAAAAATCCTATAAGTTTTGGGGAGGACTGTTCGTGGAGGAGGCATTGACGGAAATTTTATATTAGTGCTATGCGCCCAGAGCGCTTATATAACGTAGGGGAAAATAGCATAATACGAAATATCATGAAACCCTCAGTAAGACACAGCTTGTTTCATGTAAATAACTTCAATTTTGGCTAAGCACTGTATAAGTGAAATTGGGCATTTTGTTGCCTTATCGGTAGAGGGGTCTTATCGGTGGAGGGGTACCGCATGGTAATGAAGTTCCGCGGAGTTTTCTCCGGTGATATTGAGCTAGGACGTTCCCTTCCAAGCTAAAGCCTATTAAGATATGAGAACGATTACGTCGTTAATACGAAGTACTAACATCGTGAGACCAGCGCCGATAAATTCTCTCTCAATTTTAGCTTTTCCTTCTAGCATGGGTAGGAATAGAATGTATATATAGCTATCCTTTAGACATGGATAATGGAAGGATCATACTTATAAGGATTTATTGGAAAGTTATATTGGTTCTCAAAGATAATGCGACTAAGTCAGTGGGTATATTTAGGCAAGTAAGTTTATTATTAACGTTAATATTCTTACCTATTAAATTATAAAATATAGTATATAGACTTATATTTTAACGGGGGTTGCTCGTATCAGTTATCTCACTGAATTACCATGTTTCTATGCCTCCCATGTGCTTCGAGAATAGTCCCTACTGCTTCAACGCAATTCTGTCGCGTCTCCGTAATGGCGTGTATAACCATGTCCTCCTCAAACGGCCACTTGTCGGCGATCTCCTTACTTCCACACATGTCGCACTTAACGAACGGCTCCGGGCCGCCCATGCATCAGCACGGTGGACGTGTATGCCCTGTACCTTGCTTGACTGTCCGTAACCCATGCGGTCCAGGCTGTTATCGATTGTCTGCAGTACGTAGTGCAGCCGGTTACTCCCATTAGGGAGGACTACGGCGCCGTCCGGGCTTGCCAGTAGTGACTCGATATTCAGGGTGGTGTCAATTCCGATGAGAAATACCTGCCCTGCAGGTGTCCGGGCGAAAACAAGGAGGCAATCATCGTGCTTCCACGGCTCGGATGACCGGACATTGAACTCGGTAAAATCTTCTGGTTGATAGTTGAGTCCCTGAAGGGCTGAGGTAGCGAAGGCTTTGGCGGCTTCGAGGGCGCTATGCGTACCGAGGACGTAGACGGAGCGAGTAGCCCCTGAAGGTTCTTTGTGGTAGTCAATCACTGTGAGGACTGTGTGGTAAAGGAGCTCCGGGACATCGTCAGCCGCCATAGCAAGTAGTCGTTAGTGCTTCTTGGCTAAATATGTTCAATTCTTATAGTAAGTAAAGGTACCTATTAGCGTACTAACATGAGGAAGAATGCGAGAGAGGAGATATTGGATGTTATATGCAGATTCCTGGTATCAAGTCATGACCCTGCCTTGCCATATGGCAGCGGAGTGTTCCAAAGTGTGAGATGAAAGCATATTCAGGCAAGGGCTGTGGTACGGAGAAATCGGATATGCAATACCGTCAAAGGCTTGTTAGTCAGGACAAGTATTGACTTTAGGAAGGAGAGAATGCTGCGTGGCATCCCACATCATCTAAAAGGGCAACTGGGTTTCCAAAGTCTCTAACCTACATAAAAAGCAAGCTAACCACCTTATCAGGATCTAACTAGCCTGCCTACCCTAGCTCCTAATTATTACTACTTTCACTTAGAAAATCTTACAATTACATTAGATTTATCAACGTCATATAGAACTCAAATTCATAATCTCGCATTAAATGTTTGCGTGCTTTTGACTTCAACCGCCGTGCGTCATATTGAGCTTCTGTTTATGTGACAATGACAACCTATTTTTTGAAATAAACCGTCAGTTATCAACCATCCATCATTCCGGGGGCAGAAAGCCACATCTCGAATTCCTTCAGGTAAGAGGCGCGCTTGGCGGTGAAATCGGGATAACTCTTACGTAGCAGGACATTGTACACCCAACCTTTTCGCCCCAGCCACACTTGACACGTGAATTATCACCAATACGCACCCCGTGAAGTGAATCATTGGTTAGAGCAGCAAGACACCGCCTACGTCATAGACTGGGTTTGCCTATGACAGACGGCTACGCACGAATTAATGACGAAGATGTGATGAGCTCGATGTAAGTCTAATCTTGGCAGATGCAAGTGTCACGTCGATATACAGGCTATGACAGCTTGGATTTATTAGAAAAGGGCTGGAATCATCCGCTTCCGCTCAATCTTCCCCCGTTTACATGCCATCTACTTACAACCTACGCGAAACCCGATATCATTTTATTCGGATTAACACGGCCCCAATAAGGCCATATCAACTTCACGACAACATTGAGCAACTTCATTACCATGGCAGCTATGGACTTGATCTACTCCCGCAATGACGCTCTCGACGTCAACCCTCAGGGTGGCCAATCTCACCTGTCCGAGGGAGGTTCCGACTGGCTCTGGGCCGTTATGGCTTGCTTCACCCTCGCCTTCGTTCGTCAACTCTGTGAATTCTTCCGCCGCGAAACTTCTAGCTAACCACACGTGCAACAGCTCGTCTACTATGCCCTTAGCTTCCGGCCGCATCATGGCGAGAAAATCTTCCATTACCTCTTCTCCATCGCCCTGCTCGTCGGCGCTATCTCCTACTTCGCCATGGCCTCCGGGCTCGCATATTCCGTCATCCCAACTCAACTCTACACAAGAGATGCCGCGACGTACCAGATCTTCTTTGCCAAATACATTTTCTGGGTCGTCGCCTTCCCCGTCGTTATTATAGCTCTTGGGCTTCTTAGTGGCGTGAGCTGGGCAACCATCTTATTCAACGTCTTTCTAGCTTGGATCTGGTAAGTGAAGCATTTCCGATGCACGGATTCGTTCAAGGATAGACCAGCTGATTAATTTTAATAGGATCATCTCGTATCTCTGCTCTGCCTACACGGCCACCCGGTATAAGTAGGGATTCTACGCCTTCGGAACTGTCGCCTACCTCCTGCTCGCCTTTCAAACCATATGGGCAAGCCGCTCCTCCGCTCGCCGCTCCTCTACTGACCGCTCGTCCGTCGACCGCGACTATACCATGCTCGCTGGCTTTGTCAACCTCCTCTGGCTCCTGTACCCGATTGCTTTTGCCGTCTCGGACGGTGGCAACGTCATCAGTGTCACTCGGAGCCTTATTTTCTTCAGCATCCTTGACCTCCTCTTTTTGTGTGGCACCGCTTTCGCTTTCCTTTTCCTCGCACGCAGGTGGGACTACGGTCGCTTACACCTAAATTTTACCCAGTATGGCCGGGTTGGCTCACATGGAAGTGCCGTGCACCCTGAGAAGGGACATGTGGGCATGCATCCGCCAGCTGGCACTGCCACGACTGCGCCTGACGTATAGTAGTATGAGCTGAACTGTCTAAAATAATGTATAGTCGAGGGAGGGCGACTAAGCGGGAAGAGTAATTAACAATTACTTAGGAAAGGGTAGGATAGGGTATATATGACGCGTACAACAAGCGAGCGTCTCACTAGGATTTACGTCTTAAATCGCGGGTGTTAAAAGTACTCTTAAAAATCTACCGTCAGCCTAAAAACGGACAAGGTTTTCAAATTCATTTAAGTAGTATAAAAGGTAACATACACGAGAAGCAAGCCGGTTGGTCAAAAATCCCCTAACCAACAGCGTATCTATACCCGTTGGCTCGAGCCGGGGGATGGCCAACTAAGCAAGCTTAGTTGGGCACAAAAAGATGGGACAGCACAAAAGTGTGGGACAACTGAAGGGCCTGATTTTTGGTGCGTTTTGCGGCATTTTCAGTTTTTCAACTCTCTCAATAGGTCGAAAAAAGTGAAAATTCCTGGAATCATGAAATTGAAGCTTCTCGTGATGATATATTTGCTACTAAATGTATGCGACCGGGCGAAATGACTACCGCGGCGCCCAAACGGCTACTTGATTGAGAACGACTTCTCATGTAATTGTCATGCAATTGGTGGGGGGGGGGTTCCTGTTCCTCCTGAAGAGCCTAAATGGCCTCTAAGGCAGTCGTTTCCTCTATTATGCGATTTATGAAGTCATTGTCAAATCGGGCCTGGCGTTGAAGCGGGCATGGTGTTGAGGGTATCGTTGGAACGGAGGACTCGTAGTCGGGCAGGTAGGGCGGTGATGAGGGCATCGCGAGATCCTCTTCATCAGATAAATCGATATCTTCATCTTCATCGGCATCGGCCGGCGGTTGTGTGAGGGTAAAATCGACGGTATCATCGCTGCAGAGAAGTTGTGATACATCTACTGCCGAGAGGGGCTTTGCGAATAGCCTCACGTGCTTCTGGGGCGAGCTGGGTATCTATCATAAAGAAATCCTCCTTTTCCTTAAGTTGAGAAGTCATCTCAGCTCTTGAGGAGTCATAAGAGGCATATTCTACATCCTTTCCGGTGTGTTCGAGCCACTGTTTAAACTGCATCTTCTTTGCAATGCCGTTGACGATAACCTCCTTATTCTCTCGCCACTCAGCCTTTATCTCCTCCATCTGCCGAATTGTAAAAGATCGAAGATTTCGAAGCTGTGACCTATGCTGTGCCTTATCTCCTGCTTTAATAAACTCAGCATGCTGATCTCGAAGCTCTTGCAAGCTCACATTGTGAATATAATCTCCTACCGGTCTCGCTTGTTTTCCACGCTTTCTTTGGTGGTATCTCTTTTCAATACGTACTCGGCGATCTTCAACGTGATTCCTCACGATCTCTTCGAGCACGATAGCTTCATTGACGATCTTCCGGACTGATTCTAGTCCCGTGAGCGTTGGGGAGCTTAGAATATCGTGATAGCGATTGCCGATGTCTCTTGCTGTATCAGAGGCCAAAGGAAAGCGATTTTCCGCCGGAAGAAGTGAAGATAAAGCCGGGTCGATAGCCTTATGAGTCTTCAGCTTCTTCTTTAGGAGATAATTAACTGCAGGCTCATCAGTAGGCGGGAAAATTCCTGACTTTTCAAAGCCTGTGATGATGTGGGCTGCTGTGAAGCCTTCTTTAAAGATCTCCTGATATTATGAGGATTAGTATGTGAAAAGAAGGGCATTTTAGAGAGGGTTAAAGCTGATTGCACATACCTTGAAGGAGCCCGCAAAGTCACGGCGGTTGAAGCTTAAATTTCCCTTCCGCAAAGCATCTCGCAGCCTTTTTTGGTGTGCATTCTTTAACCACTGAAAAACGCCGAGATCCATCGATTGAAGGATGTGAGTTGAATGAGGAAGAAGATAAGCAACGAGAATATTGAACTTTATACAGTATTCTCGAAAGGCGAAGGAGCCGTGACCGGAGAAACCGTCAATAACAAGCAACCGCCACACGAGATCTCCTTCAGCCTTTCCTTTCGTGCCTGGGGGCTCGTCATATGAAGCAGCAGCGTTAGAAGAGCTTTTTAGGTGCTCGTTACACCCAAACCACTCTTCGAATTCTAGCTGATGATGTTGTACAACTGCAGATTTCTCCCAAGACCGCCGGTTGAAGTCTCTGGCCCACTCGAGGGTTATCTCGCTGTTCGAGAACGCCGTATCCGACTGTGCAAACCGCATCTCGAGATCTCCTTCAATATTCGCCCACTCGAGCGTTGGAAAGGCTTTGAAGATAAGCCAAGGAGGAGTAGTTTATCCTGCGGCGTTGCCTGTACCGATTACGGTACAAGTCTCTCGATCTTCAGGGGAAAAAGCCTCGGTTGTAGTCTTCTTCTTGGTACGTACGACGAGGCATTGCACCCGCTCTCGCAGTATTCCGACTCTAATTCCTGCTTGATCAGCATTCCAACACTCTGAGGCGCCGATTCCATATCTCGTGATAACCTCAGCAAGCCGTTTAAACCACTCCTTTGTCTCCTCCATGCCGGCTTCTTCATACTCAAAGCGAGCGGCTTCTTTCGCCTTTAAAATCGAGATATCAAGCTCAGGATGATCGTCACAGAAGCGCCTATACCACATCCTTCCAACCGGCGCGGCATCAGGATCACGGCGGCTTCGTATTGTATTTGCTGCATCTTCAATCTCGTGTTTGGAAGCCGGAAGACCGGACTTCTGCATCCAAATAATGAAGCATACGATAGCCTCTTCTTCTTCGTCTGAGAGGAGTCGCGGCCGGCCCATATTTGGCTCAGGAACCTGCTCAAAATCGAGGGTATTAGCCTCTTGAAGCCGCTTGACGATACGCGCAATAGATGACTTCTTAGAGCCGGGATATTGACGTTCAGCATCGCGTAGAGTGAGAGCCTTCTTTGGGCCGTTAGAAGCATTACGAGATAAGCCCTTTTGGAGTTGTTGCCGCGAAAGAACTACTGCCCGGGCGGCTTTGAGGTTCGAATCTGACGGCATAATGCACTTAGACAAAAATGCTCTTCTTTTCACTAATTGGCGTCTAGATTTGTATTGAAATCACATATAAAATCAATGAATTTCGCGATAGCTGGCGGAGCGGGGTTGTCCCACACTTTTGTGCTGTCCCATCTTTTTGTGCCCAACTAAGCTTGCTTAGTTGGCCATCCCCCGGCTCGAGCCAACGGGTAACCGCGTACAAACCATAACCGCATAACCTAACCTTCGTATAAGCTGCGATAGGTGATTTTGGTTGTATGAAGATAAAAGTTATATCATTCAATTGCTGTAATCTCATATACTTCGCAACAGCAATTTCTTTCAAATTGAACTGCAAACTATCGTGTTGTGTTGTTACTTTTTTTGAACGGTCAGTCCGACCCCGCGACCTCGGCGCAGGCACAATAACCCCAGCCACTTCTACATAACGTTCTTCTTCATCAGAATAATGATTCGGCGACGCTCGTAGCCCATCCATTCTGAGGACCTTGGTAACGAAGGTAACTTTGGTGTTGAGGCTACCGAGATGAAATCATCGGCGATATCGGTTTGAACGTATATAACTTCAGCTTCGTTAGCCTCGCCGGGGCGAGAGTTTTCTTCGACCCATTTCTCGAGGTTAGGAATAGCTTCAAGGTGTGATTTCAGTACCATTGTAATCATCAAGAATCGATCTTCCTTATGGGTTACCTCCCATCGTCGTAGCTGGCGTTGTTGCTCTTCCATTATATTCGGAGCAGTGAAGCTTTGGCGGATGTCCTCCCACCGAGCTGCCTTTAGTGCTTCTCGTGATGTCTTCGCTTTGGCAGCTGCTCTTCCTCGTAATTTCGGTCTGTTATCTTCTTTGGAGAGGGCTTCCTCGCGTAGCTGCTTGGACCATGCTTCCTGGTCTTTTGCCGTCCATTTGTTAGTTTCCTTCTGTAATCTTATAATATCCTTCTGCGCCAATTTGGCAATAATCGCATAGTCTACAGAAGACTCTACATCCTCCAAGGTAGCTCTTATTGGACTGCTAAGACTTTAAAGCTTATCTTGTATCGAATTCATTTTTATTTTTTTAATTTTTTTTTTTTTTGGCTTTTTTTAGAGAAACAGGATAAAAAAGGTCAGGAGATAAAGGCCGGTTTTGCTCATAAGCTGCTTGTCAGAGGTTTCAAAACAACTTCCCGGTCAATTGGCTAAAGACCTAACTTTTCCCAGTCAACATATATATAACAAGCTCCAAAGGCAGCTTTAAATGGACGATTCTACATACCGAGGAACTAAAATCTCGATAATTAAAGTCCGCCGCCTCCAATAAAGTCATATAAAGCACTTCATTGTACGCGCTTGAGATGCTGATAGACCCCCACATCAAGAAGCTGAAGGTTATGACTGATATGACTAAGGAGTTAATAAGGGATAATATCGAACATTAGATAATACCAAATAAATTGGGGATCCTTATGAGCTGAGAAACTATCTACAAGAAGCATTCTCTTTATTGGGAGATTTCTTTGGATTTTTTGGAGGCCTGGAAGGCGATCTCTTGTGACCAAGTTTCCCTTGCGATCTAGGGACCGTACCCGAACCACCCCTCAATCGTGAAGTCATCAAAATCGCCGCTTTTTGCGAAGGAGTGTATATTGAAGTGTTGTAGCCTGCTCTAGCTTGCATTGGCAGGGATGTACTCAGCTGCAGTAATACCCTGTCATCACCGACAAGCCAAGACCTTGGCAAAGCCTTGGCAGCCAAAAATGCCTCAAGCATTCTGCTGCCTGCCAGTCAATTCCTCAAACCCATGGCCAAGAAAAAGAATTTAGCTGTTGCTCTGCCAGTTTTTTCACATGATCTGAGGTGCCGGAAGCGGAACTCTTGCCAGCCATTTGTTATCATTATATCGATGATTCGTCTTCCCCAATCCTGTTGTTGCGTAAGAATGGCATTCGCACTTTAGCTCGATTTCGCCAAGAGAAGCCTGGCGTCATAAATGACTCAGCACATAAAGACTACGCCCGCACTTTCGGCGCCAATCTTGAAGGAGATGCCACACGAACGACCGAAGTATCTACCTCAATAATATTGCCACAGGTCAGAACAGGAGAGTAACAAGAGAGTAATTTCCACCTAAACCTATCC